>JADLZL010001257.1:0-49177 GCA_015844335.1 Chrysopogon serrulatus
AATGGTGATCCTAGGTCTGTAATTATCCTGTTTGGCATCCTAAATCTATGCATAATTTCTTGGATGAACTCTTGTGCTTTGGCCGAGCTGTATTTTACTAATGGCTTGTATTCTATCCATTTGGTGAACTTGTCGATGGCCACGAAGATGTACTCGAACCCTCCTTTGGATATCTTAAGTGGTCCGACTTGATCAAGCCCCCCATGATGAGAACGACCATCTTTGGTGGGATGCATATTAAATTGTGAGCTAGAACGTGTGCTTGTCTTGCAAACATTTGACAGTTTTTGCAGTATTTGACTAGTTCTTCGGCGTCTTTTAATGCTTTGTTGGCCAATAGAATCCTGATCGAAAAGCTTTTTCCGACTAGTGTCCTTGAAGATGCATGATTTCCGCAGCACCCCGAGTGCATTTCTAATAATATTTCTTTCCCCCTGTTGTTGGTACGCATTTCAATAATACGCCTAATGATTTGCTCTTTTGTAAAGATTATCTCCTACTAAGACGTAGTTTTTGCTTCTTCTGATTACCCGAGTTGCTTCTATTTTATTTCTAGGTAACTTCTTTTCCTTGATGTAGTCTATGAATACTTGCATCCATGTTGAGTTGTGCGTGTCGATCATTAGAATTTGCTCTTGTTCTCGTCTTCTTCTTCTCGTCTTTTTTTCGTCTCGACTTGATAGATGGTTTGTTTAATTCTTTTACAAAAACTCCAGCGGGTACTTTTGCCCTATCTCGAGCCTAGTTTGGCTAACACATCACTGCAACATTTGAATCTCGTAATATATGATGTATTTCTAGACCTTGAAAATTCTTCTCAAGCTTTTCGATTTCTATGCAATAGGCATCCATGTTTTCCTTGGTGCAATCCCATTCTTTTTATTGACTTGGTTGACTACTACTTTGTTGAATCTCCGTAGACTAGTAATCTTTTGATTCCAAGTGATGTTGCAACTTGTAGGCCATGGATGAGTGCTTCGTATTACGCTTCATTGTTGGTAGCTTGCCATAAAATTTGTAGAACATATTTGAGTTGTTTTCCATCGGGTGCGATAAGTAATACTCCTGCTCTCCCGCCCCTCCTAGTTTTAGAGATCCATCGAAGTACATTTTCCAATGGTCTAGGATGATGTTTGGAGTAGGTTGTTGTATTTCGGTCCATTCCGCAATGAAGTCGGACAATGCTTGAGATTTGATTGCCTTTCTTGGTGCAAATTCTATTTTGAGTGCTCCGAGTTCAACCGCCCATTTTGAAATTGGTCTGTTGAGTCTCGGTTTCTTAGGATGTCCCCGAGTGGAAAATCATTACGATGACTACTTTGTGATCTTCAAAATAATGCCCGAGCTTCCTTGAAGTTATAAGTATTGCGTAGAGTAGTTTTTGCACGTGAGAATATCTCACTTTTTGATCTTGTGAGTACTTCACTTATGTAGTATACTTGGCCTTTGTACTTTGTAGATGTGTCCTTTATTCTTCTTTTCGACCACAATAGCCATGCTTACTACGGAAGTAGTTGCAGTAATGTAGAGCATAAGGTCTTCATCTTTCTTTTTGGTAGTACTAATACTTGGAGATGTCTTTGATGTATGCTTTTAGCTTGTCGAAGGCTTCTTGTGCTTCTTCATTCCAGGTAAATTTGTCGGCTTTCTTTAGTAATTTGAAAAAAGGTAAGCCTTTTTCCCCCAGTCTAGAGATGAATCTATTGAGTGCTGCCATGCAACCTGTTAGTTTCGTAGATCCTTGATATCTCTTTGGTTGTCCCATGTCGGTTATTGCCTTGATTTGTTTTGTGCTTGCTTCAATTCCTCTTTGGTGACCGTAAATCCGAGTAGTTGTCCTCGATGATACGCCAAATACACATTTGTTGGGGTTAAGTTTCCACTTCCATCTTTTGAGATTGTTGAAAGTTTGTTGTAGATCTTCAATCAGAGAATCTGAGTTCTTTGTTTAACGACTACGTCATCTACATATGCTTCCGCGTTCTTTCCAATTTGATCTCCTAAACAAGTCCGGATTGCTCTTTGGTATGTTGCTCCTGCATTTTTGAGTCCAAAAGACATTATTTTTGTAACAATAAGCGCCGAAAGGTGTAATAAAAGAAGTTTTGCTTTTGGTCTTCTTCTTTTAGTGCAATGCCGTGATATCCCGAGTAGCAATCTAGAAAGGATAAGAGAGCTGATCCCGCTGTTGAATCCACTATCCGATCAATTCTTGGTAATCCGAAAGGGTCCTTTGGACAAGTGTTTGTTAAGGTCCGTGTAGTCGATACACATACGCCATTCATCTGTGTTCTTTTTTTTGTGTACCGAGAACAGGATTTGCCAACCATGCGGGTGTAAGATTTGTTTAATGAACCCCGCCGCTAGTAGTCGGGCTATTTCTTTTTTATTGCTTCCTCCTTGTGCGGTGAAAAACGTCGTAGTCTTTGTTTGATTGGTCTTGCTCCTTTGTTGACTTCAATTTTGTGCCCAACCAACTCCCTTTGGGACTCGGGCATATCTGGCTGGTTTCCGGGCAAATATATCCTTGTTGTCCCGTGAAGAAGTTGGTGAGCGCGAGTTCCTATTTGATAGGCAAGTGTGCGCTGATTGTGGCGTCTTTGATGGATCACTGTTCCTAGATCGATCTTTTTGGTGCCCTCTCCTTCAATTGTGGTGAGTATACTTTGTTTTTTAGATGGTATCTCTAGTTCTTTCGTTCTTATTTCGCTATTATTGCCGAGTTGATTTCACCTTGTACTTTTGAGGATATCTGTATTGCTTGTACATCGCATTCGTAAGCTCTTTTTAGGTCTTCTCTGAGAGAGAGTACTCCGTGTGGTCCTGGCATCTTGAGTAGTAGATATGGATAGTGTGGTATAGCCAAGAATTTCGTTAGTCTTTGGTCTTCCTAATATCGCATGATATGATGATTCAAAATCTGCAACTTCAAATTTGATGAGTTACGTCCTGTAATTTGTGGGAGTTCCAAATGTTATTGGAAGTGTAATCTGTCCAAGAGGCATAGCTGGTCTCCCGGGTACTATCCCATAGAAAGGTACGCTTGTAGGTGTAATCATTTTTGAGAATTCATTTCCCATTTTCTTTGTGGTGTCTACAAATATGATGTTGAGTCCCGCCCCCCCATCGATGAGTACTTTGGTTCTTGTTATGGCGGCGATTATTGATCCGAGTACTAATGGATATAGCCCTGCGTTTCCAACACTTGTCCATTGGTCTTCCCGTGAGAACTGAATTGGATATTGTGACCGGTTTAAATATCCGGGTGTTGTTGGCTCTGCTTTGCCATGATTGTTCGCCATGCAAGCTTGTCTTCTTGTTTGCTCCTAGAACCGGGTACTCGAGAATATTACTGATATTGTTGCTTTTGGATTTTGAAAACCGTAATCGGTTGTGTTGTCTTCTTCTTTTTTTCTCTTTGTTTTCTTCCTTGTCTTATTTGTCCTTTCTCATATATTTTTCTTGAAAGATGCGACACTCCCCCATTGGGTGGATTCTGTTGGATGATAGATGCATTTCATGTTTTCGAGGTCTTCAAATCTTCTTGCCGGGTAGAATTTCTTTCTTTCGGTGGATGCCACCATGTTATCAGAATATCTCTTTTTGTTGTGGAATTCTTGTGCATTTGTCTTGAATGTTCCATCTTCTTGAGTTGTCTTGATACCATGAGTTATCCCGGTATCTCGAGTTGTCTTGATAACCCGAGTTGTTTTGGTTGTTCCATCTTGTGTTGTTTTGATCGTTCGAGTTGTTTCTTGTCTGCGTGTTGTTTCTCCTTTCTCGAGTTGTTTTCATTTGTCCGGAAATCTTTCTCTTGTCTTCTCTTCGCTGTAATCATCTTTTTCAATCGTTCTTTTGAACTCCTCGTTTGTCCGAGGGTTTTCCTTGCGAAATCGTGAAACATCCATCTTACTTTTAAGCCGTATGAAAATGCTTCTATTACTTCTCTCTCGGTGATGTCATGTACTTGTGCTCGAAGTTCTCCAAATCTTCTATAGAAGTCTCGAGGCTTTCTCCCCGGATTTTGCTTTTTAAACCTTTCAACTCGGCTTGCGTTATTGGGTGGATCGGTATCCCCGCAAAATTCTCGCAAAATGCTTTTCGGAGGTCGCCCCATGCTTTGATAGATCCGGTCGTAACTTATCGAACCACCGGAGTGGTAATGTTTCGGGGCCATTGGGAAAAATAGTGCTTTTATATCGTCATCGCCTCCGGCTAGTTCTATAGATTGAGAATAAATCCTAAGCCATTGCATTGGCTCATTGGATGGTTTGAATTTGTGAGGTAGTTTGACTGTGAGTAGTCTTCTGAAGCAAGGAAACCTGTCGGGTACTTTTTTCTGGTCCGTAGTCGGAATGCCCTGGGCCGTCGTATCTTGAAATAATTCGTGGGGACTTCTAGGTGGTGTCGGAGATCTTCCCCTGTTTTCCCCTGTTTTTTCTGTCCAATCGTGATGAGGTTGAGTTCTTCTCTGATGATTTGGAGTTGATAATCTTTCGAAAGCGGAAATCCTCCAAGTTCTTTGACTTGTCTATTCAGATGGTATGTGTCGGGGAGGTACTCGGTCGTCTTGTATCCTTTGCGCGGTATCTCTGAGTAGACTTCTAAGCCTGGTTTGTTCTTCACTTGGTCGTTGTATGGCGTCAATTTCGTTAATTAATTCTTGTATCTTGTTGATAGGATCAAGCCTTGTCCTTGCCGCAGTTCGTCTTTCTTCGGCTTCTTTTTTAGCTCTTTTTTTTATTGTACTCGGCTAGCTCTTCTTCATATTTGCGCCATGCTTCTCTTCGTTCATGAACTCGGTTACTTCTTCCTCCTTTTTTCTTGTTTCTTCTTTCTCTTGCTGCTTTCTGGCTGTCAGTCTCTCCTTCTCTTGTGACGGAATTTGCTGGAATATCAGCTTCTAATTCTTCTGAAGATCTGTAGTCGGGTTGGACTGGTGGTACTAGAGGTTGCCTTATCATGAAGACTTCTTCGTGCGTATTGGGTGGATGGTCGAGTTCTTCTCCTTCTAGAGTTTTACCGTATTGAAAAGGAAGGAAGGTAGAGAACTTATCTTGTTTGAAGATGTCCCATTGGTCGAGGTTGTAAGATTCCATTGCTTTCTGAGTGATATTCGATATATCCGTCTTTGAGTTGTTGAAGCCGAGGTGAAAAGAACTCGGCTTGTCTTGTATATTTGGGTCTTGACTTCCTCGTGAGCTTGAGTCTTGAAAAAAATTTCTTGTATCTTCGGCTCGGTTCTCGAAGTAGTCGACCATGGAGAATTCCTTGTTGATGCGCCGCATTATTCCTTCCAAAAACGAAGGTTGATCCCGCCCGAAAAAAATCATCATATGTAGGTCCGTCGAGCCTTTGACGTTGATTTCGCCGAAAGCCCCTACGGCGGCGCCGGTTGCCGGTGTTTGACCATCGATAGCCCGCCACGGGGTTCCCGTAGCGATTGATTCGGACCTCGGCGAACGACTAGAACTCGGCGATTTCACGCAAGAGACACACGGTTTATCCTGGTTCGAGCCCGTCGTCGAGTAAAAGCTCTACTCGGTCGGCCTTGGCCTTTTTGCGTTGGATTGATGTATGATTGTGTGTTGTTCGTCTGTTACAAAAGAGGGTGCTCGCTCTTTTTATAAGAGGAAAAGAGCCGAGCTATGGTTTCTAATCCTAGTCGGATCCATAGGAAGTGTTCTGTTCGACACAGAGGTTACTTTCTATTCGTCTAACTAGGATGGTCCGTATTCTACTCAGATCCGTCCTTCTTGCTCTTGTCCTGACGAGAACCGTGCTGGTAGATAGCCGTCTATGTCCCGTATCGACATAGCCCTCTCCTTTGAAGGACGACCAGGATTAAAGACAATGAGCAGACTTTAGTGAAACTATAACAAATTTTTAGTCATAAGTGTCGGTGTTAAACAAAAAGACAAAGATTTTATTTTTTTTCTCGAAAACGTAGGAGAGCTGCGCTTTATTATAATAAGAAGATAATAATAGGGATAAGAACCCATACAACTCAACATACACAACACACTGCAGCAGCTGTTGCTACTTGTAACACCCTAAAATTTGCCTCTTTGAAAGTTGGGAGAAAATGATATGATTTTGTATTTTTGTGCTCATGAGAATATATAGCAACATGATATTTTTCATTAAATTAAAACTTAACATGGGTATAGCGACATGTTTGTGCATTCAAGCTGAAGCATACGGTTTCTTTTGTGATGAGTGGTTTTGACCAAAATTCAAAAGAATTCAATATAAAGTTTGAAAATTAGATTGAGGCTTAGAAAAAAAAAGGAAACTTTTCAGCCTCTCTTTTTTCGCCTTTGCACAGCCTAGCTCACTCCTTCCTCACCCGCATTCCACCCCACCTTTGCCGAATTCTAATCGAAGCGTCGCTTACCTATCCTAGTCCTAGAGCAAGCCGCATCTACAATCAAGCTCACAGCCGGCACCAAACTCTAATCCAATCTCATCGAGTACAGTTCATCGATAAGCCGCTTCTCTATCAACATATATGTACAAACTTTTCAGGAACTACTCAGGCTTTTTCTTGAACTCGTTCTTTTTTTGAGCATAATCGAATTTTTGAATGCTCTAACATATTTTTCATGAGCTCCAAATATTTTATTTTAGTTTATCATGTTCCAAAATGTCTCCGAGAATTTTTTCCCTAAATTTTTGGAGCTTTTGAGTATTTTCAGGGCTTAAATAGTAATTCTAGACTTTTCTAGAATTATTTTAATTCTAAAAATATTAAATTCCTAAAATAATTAAATATTTCTACTAGCCCTCAAAGCCCATGTGCAATAATCCTAATAAATCCTAAAAGCCATTGTATTTATTTACTAATAGGTTTTAATGGTTATTTAGCCCCATTAGTATGTTGGAGGATGCAACATCAATTAGTACCATATCACTAGTTGATGTTAATGTGAGGAGTTTTTCTCCCTATTTATACATACCAATCCTTTGGCTAAAGCACACCAAAACTACTACAAGAAAAATCTTGTCCAGAAATCCTAAAGTAGTAGTAAATAGTATTTTTCTCCTTGCTACGCTTGCCTACGGCCAACCCTGACGAAACTTCCTTTGCCGATCATTGCCTTGGTTGGTCTAGAGCCAAAGCAGCTGGAGCAATCCAAGCTGCACATCAAAGCTGGATGCTTGAGCCATTAGGATTTCGAGGAACCATGGCAATGAGCATTCGCTGGAGGACCCTGGCCTGCCGTTCGCCAGATGCTAGCCTGTCATTTCCGTCTTGGTCATCCATCGTCCTAATCATGATTTCTCAGATGGTAAGGACATAATCAATTTCCCTGTAATCTCCTTGCCTTTTGCTAATTACTCAAAATCTGTTAAACACCATTGATTTCCATCAGCATGCTGCTATATTTGCTCCTTTATCTTTGCTTCCGCAGTATGTTATTGTCGCCTGAACCCAAAAGCATGCAGCCGCATGAATAGTAACCAAGGAGCCAATCAGAGCCACCGGCCATATTCACCCTCTAAGCAGAAATCTGATTCTCTCTAATGGGTGCAGCGACGATGAAACAAAGTGGACCAATGTCAGGTCTCTTGCTGACTGCTGCCTCCTGGTAACTATCACTAGTAATCAGAAGCTAATTAAATCGGCTATCGGTTAGTTCCAGTCATAAGTGTCCATTGTTCATCCGTTTATCCATTTAGCTTCGTTCAAGTTGGTAACGATGTGCTCTTCCCAATAGCGTTAGTGTTTACCATGTCAATTACTTACGCAATAGAGTTTTCTAAATGAAAAGCAACATAGGAGCTACACTTCGGTATTTCATTATTAATGTTAATTTCTGACTATGATATATTTCATTAATTATAATCTATTTGGTAGGAACACAGACATTAAAATATGATGCAACTATTTTCTAAATAAAATATGGTTAGTTTAACTTGACTTTTAAAATAAAATATAAATTTGTGTAATCTAAATTAATATACATTACATGGCTTTGCTTTATAAACTAAACCAAACATGTAGGCTTAAATTTTCTCTGACAATATAAAATTCCTGCTAGTCATTTCTGTTTAACAAATAATTTCGTTAACGAATAATTTCGTTATCGATGTCTCTTGCACTCCCATCACCGTAGAAGACCATGTTTTCTCTTGTGTGGTGTATTGTTCTTAGTTGCTTTTATTGTTCTATGTATGTTTGTCTATGCGTGGTGTTTGCTACGAGTAGAACGAGGATCGCTATGAGTACAAAGGATCAGAAGGTGATGACTAGAGGAAAAATATGAGGGAGTTTTAAGCAAGTGTCAAAGGCAAGTATAGCATGGGATCATCCTTGTTACCTATTCACCTTTAATCACTTAACTCATATTGCATGTGTCTTCCTTGATTACCGCCCATGTTTTAAATAGATTAAGGCTAAAGTGCTTAGCGTTTTATAAACCGTAATTAGCGGACTTTCCTAGAATAGTGGCAAAATTGTGCATAAACGCAAATAGCGGCACAATTTTTTTTTCAAGCTATTCGGGCTATAGCGGCAAAAATAGCGGGCTATTTTTTTCTATGATTACCGCTAAGGATTTTCTAGCAATTGTATCCTGTACCTTGATACCGTGGGTTTATGCATTGAGTAGTGTTTTGCTAGTACTCATGAGTAAATCATTATGATCTATAACTTGACTAATGGTATATGCAATAATGTTAAAATGTGACTTTTTGGCAACGGAAATTAAAGGGTGGGAGCACTTGCTTGCTCTTGTCTCTCCCTAAGGACTTATCTGTAAGGGAGCACCCGGGACTTACAGTACAAGTACAACCGTGAGGGCTATATGGCTCTGGTTTTAGTCAAGTATGAGGACCCTCTTCTAACTTGTTAGAGGTTACCGAAAGGCGCATAAGGGGCTTTACACGATGGGCATAGCGTGGCCTCTGTCCTCATGTGTGCTGCTGCGGTGTGAACCATTTAGAAGGGAGATTCTATGTCTACTTGTCGAGGAAACCTAGTGGCCCTAACTTGTTAGACGAACCTTTGAAAGACTTCATAGTGTACCCTGCCGCGCTTTCTTGGTAAAGGCGATATGGGAGTCATGACCCTGGCACATGGGAATCACGACTCACGGTGAAAGTGTACAACCTCTGCAGAGTGTTAAAACTGATATATCAGCCGTGCTCGCGGTCATGAGCGGCCTGGACTTCTTATAGAATAAGGATTTACGTGATGGAAAATCTTGATTATTGTTTTTTCTATACATTAATCTTGTTTACATGATCATATGATTATCTGGGACTTATGCTAAACTTGATGCTACTCATTAATGCTAAAATTGTGACTCACTAAAAGTGCTAATCACAGTAAGCCAGTGTCCTGCTTTTTGAGCCTCATTAACCCCATGTTATATTTGCTGAGTACGACATGTACTTACGCTTGTCTTTACTTTTTAATATATTGGCAAAATCCCGGATGGGTACCAGATGGAAGATGTAGTGAGTTTTATGAGAAGTAATTGGAGTGCTAGGCATTGTTACCCCCAGTCAACCGTCCCTGTGAAGAATGGAGTCTAAAAAAAAGATTAGCTCCCATTCCGCGTTACTCTAATGTAAGTGTTAATATACTTATGATTACGCTATACATAACATTGTTTACTGATACTTTTTACTCTATGGTTGTATGTGTGGACTTCCTGGGCACACATATAGCATACCTGGTTTTGTCTTTAAAACTGGGTGTTACACTACTGCTGCTGCTGCAAGGAAGCTAACACGCCCGTGGCGAAAACATGACCACAACAGATGGGCGTTAATCACTGGAGCGAGGGCATCCAAGAGGGATAATCCTCGAGCCCCTACCAAAGACCACGACCTTCTGTCATCTTCCGCTACAGCAAGAGCGCCTGCAACACTTGGGGTTGCACCATCAAAAACACACTTGTTGTGGTGTGTCCATAAGGTCCAAGCTCCCAGGATTATGAGAGAGTTAATTTCTTTCTTTACCATGTCACTAGCAGCATTGCTCACTCTCTCCCACCACGAGTGAAAGGATGCTTCTGTGGACTGTGGGGTGAAAACTTGGAATCCACTCCAAGAGAAGAAGCGGAACCAAAATTCTCTTGCAAAAACACACTGGACTAAGAGGTGATCAATGGTTTCTGCATCCTGATCACACAAAGGGCAATGCTCAGGATGAGGGAGTCCACGGCGTGCAAGGCGATCCGCTGTCCAACATCGATTGTGAGCCACCAACCAAACAAAGAAGCGGCATTTGGGTGGTGCCCAAGTTTTCCAAATTCTTTCACATGGCTCAAAGGATGTAGACCACACAAAAAGTCCCTTGTATGCAGTCTTGGCCGAATACCGTCCATCTGAGGAAAACCGCCAAACATGTTTGTCTTCAACATCCGTTTGCAAGGAGAAATCAGATAGGACATCCCATAGGAGGAGGTAATCAACAACTACACCAACTGTGGGAACCCCATTAATATCAAAGATCCAAGTTTGGTTGGTGAGGGCATCCTGGACAGTTCGTTGTTTGGTCCTCCTTTTAGGGACGACGGCGAAAAGACGAGGTGCAAAATCTGCGATGCATTGGCCATGGAGCCAACGATCTGTCTAGAAAAGGGTGTTCGCTTCATCCCCAACTTTGGAGTACACAGCCACTGCGAAGAAAGCTCTAACTTGCTGTGGTACATGAATTGGAAGATTAGCCCATAGGCGATGCGGTTCTGTTTTTTGTAGCCAAACCCATCTCATTTGCAGTGTCCAGCCAAGGGATTTAAGGTCTGAAATTCCTAAACCCCCCGAGTTCTTTAGGAATAAGAACCTTACCCAAAGTAACAAGACAGCGCCCTCCTTTTGCATCTCTGCGGCCTCTCCAAAGGAACCCATGTCGAATTTTATCTACTGCTTTAATAGCCCAAGGTGGAAAAATCAATGGCCATAATTAGATAAATGAGCATACCAATGAGCACAAACTGAACTTGAACCATTCTTCCAACTTTGGTCATCAGATCTGCTTTCCAGCCAGGAAGCTAATCAGCAATGTGGTCAATAATAGGCTGGATTTGACCCTTGGTAAGCTTCTTCAAAGAGAGAGGCAATCCCAAATATTTACATGGGAAGTCAGTGAGAGCACGGGGTAGCAGGTTTTGGACTGCTGCAAGCTCCGCAACGCCACATCTGATGGGTAACACATTACTCTTTTGTAAGTTTGTCTTGAGCCCCGTTGCTTCACCAAACAATTGAGGATACCCAAGGTTACAGCAATGTCACCGGCTTCTGGACAGAGGAACATAACCATATCGTCCGCATAAATGGATATTCTGTGATGTAAGCTGCACCTAGATAGTGGCTGCAGCAAGCCTTTATTTTCAGCCTTAGAAATCATGTGCCCCAATACATCCATAACTAGGATGAACAACATTGGGGAGAGGGAGTCGCCTTGTCGCAGCCCTCATCGATGTGCAATATTGCCACTCGGGATCCCATTTAACAAGACTCGAGTTGAAGAAGAAAACAACAGCCCGCTAATTATATCCCGCCAAATTTGTCCAAAACCGAGCTGCTGCAATATCTCAAGTAGGAAGGGCCAAGACACGGAATCAAATGCGTTCGAAATATCCATCTTGAGTAGAATTCGGGGCTGCTTCTGCTGGTGAAAGTACCTTGCTGTCTGTTGCACTAGCGTGAAGTCATCCTGTATAAAACGCCCCTTTATGAACGCACTTTGGTTAGGAGAGATAATCTGTTGCAGTCTAGGGGCAAGACGATTAGCAAGTAGCTTTGTTATTAGTTTGGCAAAATTGTGGACCAAGCTTATGGGCCTGAAATCCTTGGGATGTTCTGCACCTTCTTATTTGGGGATGAGGGTGATGTAGGCTAAATTCAGAGCTTCAAAATTTACCATTTTCCTGTTCCAAACCGCTGAAATTGCTATCATGATGTCTTCTTTTATAATAGCCCAGCAGGATTTATAGAAATGGCCCGTATACCTGTCCGGCCTGGGGCCTTATCTGAAGGTAACTGCTGGATCGTCCTCCACACCTCATCTTCAGTGAAGGGAAGTTCAAGCTCTGACATGTTTTGTGCATTAATTCCCAAATCAGCCAAGTTGATTGTCTGCTCCCTAACTGTATGGGTTCCCAGCAGGTTTTCATAGAATTCATCAATGACTGCAGCCTTGTCCTCATGGCTGGTGCAAATTCGTTCTCCTGTAACAAGTTTCCCAATAAAATTCTTCCTTTTCCGATGCCGAGCATGCATATGGAAGAGTCTGTATTAGCATCACCCTCTTTGAGCCAGCTAATCCTTGAACGTGAGCGAGACATTGTGCGCTTGAGGATGCGAGGGCCAAGCTATGCTTCTTCAGATTGTTCTTGAGCCAAACTTCTCCAGGGGAAAGCTGGCGGTTGTCTTGGGCGATCTCAAACTGATGCAAAATTTCTCTTGCCAAGGCAAGCTGAAAGCTAACCTGCCCTACCGCCTTATCACTCCAACTCTGCAGGCTCCTGGTAACAGCTTTGAACTTCTGGCTTAGAGTTAAAAAAAGGGCCACGGATCAGCAGGGGTTGAAGCCCAAGCTGAAGCAACAGCCTCCTGGAAACCATCGAGTTTAGTCCAAAAGGATTCAAAGTGAAATCTGGGTCGTCCAGGTTTATTATCTTGGAGGCCCAACATGATTGGGCAATGATCAGAGTCATCTGAAACCAAACTCTGAAGTGAGTAGATGGCTCCCAATCAACTGAACATAACACTCGATCCAATTTCACCAAGGTAGGAGAGTTTTGCTGGTTTGAACATGTATACTTGCGACCATGCAAGGGTATCTCTTTAAGAGCGAAATCATTGATAAACCTCCTGAAACGACCCATCATTGCCCTGTTATAATTGGTATTATTCTTGTCTTCATCCTTGTAAATTAGATTAAAATCTCCAGCCACCATCCATGGTCCCGAGCATGCTACATGAATATCCCGTAATTCCTGTAGAAACTGAATTTTGTCCTCATCACCTTGGGGTCCATAAACACAGGTCAACCACCACGACTGCCCATTTTCCGGGGAGAACTGAACTTTTTTTTTTTTGATACTGGGAGAACTGAACTGATACACTATGATTGTCAACCCGCTGAGCAACAGAAAAACCAATATGTCGTCTCCAGGCAACCAAGATTCCTCCGCTGGCACCAATAGAGAGGGCAACAGTGAAGTCTGAGAAATCTGAGCCTAGGGTAGAGAGTATAATTCTGCGAGACATATTTGTGATTTTGGTTTCCTGAATACAAACAATGTCCAACCGAGTTGAATCCACAATAGAACGTACAGAGTCTTGTCTGGAGATAGAATTTAATCCCCTAACATTCCAAATTAGAATTTTTGCAGGATCCATAAACACAGTTTCAGAAGGCGATCACACAACCTTATCCCCCCCCCCTCCCTCCCCCCCCCCCCAAGCCCCCCCTGTCCTAAATATATATCTAATGGATGCAATTAGTATGTCTTCAATGTATACTGCAAAATTTCATATGCTTGCGATGTCCAACACACCGAATAAAATGTTTTGGGCTAGCAAACTATAATTTTGGGCTTTTGATCCTTTTAATATGGTAGACTTTGTACATGGAAGCCTTGTATAAGTATTACGATTCATCTATTGTGGGATTTAGTAGCAGGACTTGATTCAATTTATTTCAGAACTGCTTTGGAATTAACAAAAGAATTGGCAATACCAAAGATTTGTTTAGAACTAGCTTTAAGTTAAAACTTGATATGGTGTTGGCAATAAAATGCTTTCACCACCAAGAGTATGAGCCCACTTATTTTCAATGGAAAAGAAGTTATGTAAACAAAATGTATGATATAACTCTGAAACACATGGTAACTGTAAACAGGAATGGGTATAGTAATAATGGTTGAGTATAGAGTAGTTTCAAGAGATAGATTTTAAAGCACAGTACTTTCTCGTTGTCCTCCTCTACCAAAGTTTTTCCATTCCAGTGTTGTCCATCCTCCAACATTTCATTTTCGTAGTATCTTATCACCTCAAGCTTTGGATGGTTGGGATTCAAATCAGTTGCCTTCCTCAGGGCTAATTCAGCATCTTCCACCTACCATACTGTGGAACCTGTACAGCGTATCCTAGCGATGACAAGCTTGACTGAAGAGAGGTTCTCCAAGCCAAGATCGAAATCACCATATGCATCCTTTCTCTCCCTCACTCTAAATGTTAACTCAAGGGTTTTAAGATTTTGCATAGATCCTTGTGCAAAAATAAGCCCCATTTTATCGTTATGAAAGTGAAACTCAGACAATGGAATTTTCCTTGATCAGTGCTAGTGATGATCCTTTCTTCAGCAGAATCAAATGTAATACAAAGGAACCGCAGAAACTGTAGGCCTCCAAAACTTTGGAGATCCTCCTGTTGTATCATGTTGAGTGTAATGACCAGAGTGGTGAGATCTGATAGCAAGGGGCTCATCCACCTTGGCAATCTAGGTACCCTTCCTAAGAAACTTTTGAGATACTAGGACCATGGTAAATTCAGAATGAACTCATTGGATATTCCTGTAGAAATAATGTGTAGTTCTTGGGTTTTCTTCAGGTTGCATAACGAATCAACCAAATTATTCTTGTGGCTCTCGTGCAATGTGCCATCAAGTGAAATGTGGAGGATTCTAAGTTCTGTTAGACTGCCTAATTCTTTTGTGAAGGTTGCACAGCTACTGACGCCAACCATTGACAGCAACTGTAGAGACTCCATGTTACCAATCCCTGCTGGTAGCACCACTGATGGTTCAACATATAGGTACATCAGTTGTCTTAGTCGAACAACAGTGAAGGTAAATGACTTATGCTTGTTTGCTTCAAGTCCAGGGTTTGTAAATAGTTTAGATTCTCTAGTCCCTTTGGGAGGCTGGTAATACCTGTATCCCTTAGTCCTAGATACCTTAAGTGAAGCAAACTCCCAACACTGCTGATCTGGTTCTGCAGGTCACGACAACCTTCTAAATCCAATACTTGCAAAACTTGAAAGCTTGATAGAGGAGGCATCAGGTTTGCAGCACCAGGGAACACAATAAGTGATCTCGCGTGGGACAAATTAATGGCCACCTCTGTTCTCCTGTGTTCTTCATTACTGTTATGGAGGCAAAATCGACGAATCCTCTTTGGAAGGTGTGTGAGCTTGTGACCATGTAATGTAATGACAAAATTTTCTTTGCTTGACAACAATGTTATGAGATCAAGCACCATATCATGCACACGGCAAGCTTCTACCATTCCATGAGTATTAATGTGTTCTGGTTGAATAAGGCTCCTGTTGATGAACTCAGTAAAATAATGATGCCCAAGATTATGTAATGTTTCAACATCATTACCATGGATAAAGCCTTCAGATATCACGAGAACTAGTTTACTTAAGATAAGATCAGGAAACAAAAAAGGAAACAGAGACAATTAAAACGATTGACAAAACCCAATCATACAGTATTAAAAAGTGTAGTACCTTTTGGAAACAGAGATTGGGGAACAAAACAACGCATCACCTTTAATACACGGGCATCATGTGCTTCTAACTCAACTCTAATTCTAGCAAAATGCCATGACGTGATTCTCCGAGTCCCACGATTCATTTTCTAAGACATCCGCCCATCTAGTTTCATCAGTGTCATTGCATAGCATGCTTCCTAGTGTCTTCACTGCTAGCGGCAACCCCTTGCACTTTTTAACAATCTTCTTCCCAATCTCAATCAGATTTGCTGGGGCGTGGAATTCTTGACCATCAGGAAACGCAGCTTGCTGGAACAACGACCAGCTCTCATCAAAGCTTAAGCAACTTGGGCGATGGGGAGGCATTGTTTGCACTAGCTTGGCAACTTGCTCGCTCCGAGAGGTCACTAAGATTTTACAAATCTTAGCAGCAGACAAAGGCAGGCACAGCAACTCCCAGCAGTCTCCACGCTCGTTCTGTACATCATCCAACACAAGTAACACTCTTCTTGTCCTTCGTTTCATCAGCCAGTTTCTCCTGAAGATCAGCAAGTTCAGTGAACTCACATGTCGTCCCTCTAGTTAACGAATTAATGATGTCCCTTGTTATAGCGTTGATGTCAAAATGCTCAGACACATAAACCCAAGCATGCTCGTCAAACGAATGGCGCAGTCTCGGGTCATTGTACACAAGCTGTGCTAATGTTGTCTTGCCTAATCCTTCCATTCCAACAATAGCTAGAACAGACACATGACTTCCTTCGTTGTTTCTCTCTTCCCCGGAAAGTAATTTGTCAATAATTATGTCTTTCTCTTTGTCTCGCCTAAGAACCTTCTTCTCAAGTAGAAAAGAGCTGGTATCTCTGAAGCTACTGCTATCAGGAGTGAACAACCGTTTCTCTCCATCATCCTCTGATAAACTGAATTGGGTCGAGAAATGCATGATCTCCCTAAATCTCTCTGCTATCTTCCTTACTCGAGAAGCAAACTCATACGGAACCTGTACTACACCCGTGTCCACTGAATGAGTCTCATCTTCCTATTTCAAATGAAGGACAAAGCTTGGTCAGCATTTACGCACAAAAAGTAAAATGTGATATGCAATGTAGAAAAAAAAAATCGAGAATGGAAATTGGTTGGGCAAACTTCAATAGCAGCAAGATACTATCTTTAACTAAATTAGAGTTCCGTATTTGAATAGTAAGAGACGCAGGCAGCAGGGCTAAAAATAGTGAAGCAAACTCGAATTTCTTTGAATTGTGGTATACCTCGTGGCGCTTGCGTTTGCCGGTGTACTCATATCTGGCCGATCGTTTGAGAGCTTCAAGCTTGCAACGGTCAGCCTCATACTCATACTCCATGACAACGGCCTTGACGTGGCACGCCACCTCCTTGAGCTCCCTTAGCCGCAGCTTGGTGGACTCCTGCTCAATGTTCCAGTGCACCTCAACGTCGTGCAGGGTTGCCAGGATCCGTTGTGTGGTTCTCTCCAGCTTCCTCAGCTCCTCCAGATCCATGGCCACCCATGCTGATGAAGATGGCTTCGAAGAGGATGCCGCCGTGAACACCCGGAGGAAGGAGAAGAGCTTCTCCCATGCCGTCCAAACGGAGACAGAAGTGAAACTCACCCCGGACATCTGGTTCTACACTGGCTCCGATCCGGTGAGCTGATTGCACAAACGATTTTGACGCGAGGGAGACAAAGAGCGTGGAGATTATTATTTTTTTTCTTTTTTTAGATTAGAAAAGATAGCGTGGAGATGGAAGATGTGACGTGACTGAGGCCCAATGGGAAAGTGAGAAGACTTCCTAGCGCTGACGAATATCAACCACACACATTCACCTCACGCGGGGGGTAGGCTGAAGGAATCTCACTGAGCTGCTGTCTGAGAGCAACCACAATGTTGGAAAAAAGTAGTTCATAGAAAATTAAATATTTACTTTCAGGTGAAACATTATATACCTAGTCTATAAATAGTCTATAAAAAAAGGTGCATATAGTATTACGAGCAGTCCACAAGACAATAAAAAATATTATGTACACTGACACCATGCAATAAAGAAAGAAAGAATCGTTGGTTTGGCAGGTAGCCGTTGGACACTGGCCTCCTCTTATATAGGTCTTCTTCGCTGAACCCTTCTATCTCTGTCTACAACACTGAAGCTTCATGCTCAAATCTCACCACCCCTCTGTCTCTTGCACAGGCCATGGTCAGATTTGGTGGAAGGAGTGAGATCAGGGATAGAGACGATGGCAGCGGCGAACAGGCTGTGGATGGACTTCTCCATCCGCTCACAAGAAGGGAAACGAGAAGGATGAAGCAAGATTTTTCTTTTTGTCGTGGGACCCAGTCCTATTGGTTGCCTGAGTCAGATACATTGTGGCCTGTGGTTTAGCTATTGCTACCTATGGCGGCCCCACTCCTATATACCAGTTCAACTAGACATATTGTGGTTGCTCTGAGGCTAATGTTACATGCATGGTTAAGAGTGCAATCATTTGTCTGCTCCCTTCAAAACAAAACCGTTTATAGGGTGGGAAGTTTTAACAATGGCAGTGATAGGATAGCCACCTTTTTTATTGCTAGTTTTAGACGCTCAAATAAATAATTGCCACTCAAAACCATAGCACTAGGCTATCGTCCTGGCCCCATCATCTTCCACATAACGTGCATCCATCTCCCGCGTCTGCCTAGCCCCAGCGGTGCTATAACAACTGTGAAAATTTCAGAGCCAAAATTACTAACATTCAAAAACTTTTTCCTAAGTCTTGCATGGTGAGTGAACTTACTGGAAAACCACCCATCTAGGTAAACCCAACTAGATGTTTGAGCATGTGCATTAAACACCAACTTGTGAGTTGCTTCTTAATTGGTTCTTATGATTGGTTAACAAATGAGACTAATCAACTTTTCAAAATAAAAGTTGTCTTGTTTAATAACCCTAGCATGGCAAACCATATAGGCTAGGCCTAGTGGACCCACCCTAAGGGAGTATACATGTAGATATATGCATACATGTATACAAGCTTAGACTTGAGAGGGAGAAATTACAAATAGAAAAAGACTAGAAATAGAGAAACCGCGAAGAAAACAAGCCTAGCGTGGTGCCCCCTCTCCCTATACACCCCACGGATAAGACTTATCGCCAGCCAACTCACTTTGTCTCCCTGCACGAGCCCACCGAAAGGCATAACCCTAGCATATGCCACCTTCAACCAAAAGCCTCACTAGAACGGAGCCGCTTCCCTCCTTGCATGCGCTCACGCCTACACGGAGACATAACCCGCAAAAGTACGCCAACGAAGGGAGAATATCACCCATTCTAGAGCTGAGCCACCGTATCTCACACCACTGCTAATAACCAGTGGACCCCATAGGGCCCACCTGTCATCCCCAACCGTGTCTTTGCTTTTTCCATTGCTCTCTCTAACGATGATCCAAGGCGCTTTGCGCCTATCCTCACCATCTGCGCCTCGCTCCCGCCTCACGCACACTTTGGATAACTGCCATGATCATGATCCAGGGTGAGGGCCCCACGCTAGCAGGAGCAGCAGATGCCTGCCGCTCCCAATTCGGAGGAGGAAAGTCCAAGCAAACCAATGGTGCATCCAAACCCTTGCCCTAAGCCTTCATCCGTCCTACACATACCCCCTCATGGCCTCTACTCCATTCACCACCATGCCATTGGTGGAAAATGCACGGACCATCAGAAGTAGTAGCAGCCATGCTTCTAGTACCCAGTGCACCGCCGCATGCCTCCTAATTCTTATCGACAACTAGACCAAAACATCAACTCTACCTCATAACCATAATCATCAAAGTCCACCTTGTCTTTCTCATTCTTGAGCTCAAAATAATGACCAGCCATGTTAGATGGAATAAACAAGGGATGTAACACAACAATCAAATTCAGATCTAACACAACAACCAGATTCTGCCCAAAATCATTATTTCGAGTTGTAAGCATATCCACCATCTGAATTGAATTAGACATGGTTCCAACTGCACATAGATTGAGATATTAGCTCAGCAGCATCCTAATGCCAGTGACTTATGCCAAACCTTAGGAAGAAGTTACCCTTTGTTAGCAAATAATACAAATAAAGATTGAACATGAGACACAAACTTCTATGTGAAAAATCCTTGTGCAAAAGATCACGGGCGCTAACCAGTATGTTCATTATATAAGAAGAGTTTACATAATGCAGAGAGTATAATAAGTCATCAGATCTTCCCGTGTGGCTTACAAGATATATATAAGACAGACTGACTGCAGTCAAATACCTTGAATAAAATGATATCTTACATCAATGTGCTTTGGTCTTTCATGAAACATCTGATTTTAGTGAGACAAATATATAGCACTCTTGCTATCACAATCTATAGTGATGCAATAAGTAATCACCTAAAGTTCTTAGTATAATTCTTTTAACCAAATAACTTCTTTATAAGCTTCAATAAATAATAACTATATATTCAACTTATGTTGTCGACAGAGTAAAATGAGCATGCAAACTTGCTTTCCAGGTAACAGCACAAACACCAATAGTGAAAACATAACTCATGTGTGACCTTTTCTTATTCAAGTCACCAGTAAAATTAGAATCAACATAACCAATAAGTCCATTTGAAATAGACATCAAAAGTACGTCACAAATATCTTCAATGCTCCTTAGCATGATTAGTATCTACTGATAATACTTAATACATGATATAAATTAGAACAAGAATAAACATAACATATATATATATATATATATATATATATATATATATATATATATATATATATATATATATATAAGAGGACCAACTGGATATGAATATGAAACTCTAGCATGTACTTAGTAAATATCATGATACGAAAGAGGCCGTGGTGCGGCCGGCGGTTGTGGCGAGGGTTGGTAGCCCGTCACTGCTTACTTGGGTGCATTAAGTATCCAACAGTTTTGGGGATGGGTAGATTGGGGTGGATGACTTTTGGGTACGGGGACTGGGTAACCCATTCAACGCTCAACGGCAGCAGTAGTCCCTCTAGTTGGGTTCGGAGAGAACCAGGTACCTGAAGTTGCGTCGATCTACGTATATTCAGTATCTTGAGAGAAGTGAGGCTAACAAGTCCACCGCAGTAGTTTAAATTAGGGCATGATATCACGAGCTCTGTAAGTGAAGGCAGGCTCTGTGGCTCAAGATTCATGGACGTCAAAGTATCAGACCAAACTGATAAGCGTTCAAGTGATGGGTGGGAGTTCACCAGTCTGTAAAGTGTCTCTTCTTTAAATGGAGCATGCAGTTGCAGGACAGATAGTGAGGGGAAGTGACCAAATGTAGCCACGTTTGGACAACAGAACAGGTCGAGTGACTCAAGTGATGGAAGGGCCGGCAGTTCAGTCAGCATCGAGCATGTCGAGATGTTGAGCTCACGAAGTGCGGGTGAGGCAGGAAATGTCATTAGACTTCTGCAATCATACAGGAATAAGCTGCTCAAGGACAAGAAGGGAACCAATGGCAGAGACCTCAATTCGAAGGCGTTCCAGATCCAGAGAGTTTCCAATCGTGGAAACTCACCATCCTCCACCCAATCCACTCCGACAATTGGTACATCTCATGGAAACTCAGTTCCTTTAATGACTGGAACCCTTTAACTCTTGGATCAAGACTGCAGAACTCATGACCGATGCACTTTACATCCTGCATTATGCGTATATCAAGGGACTTGAGGGAAGGTAGCTCGCCGAGGGTTGGAAGGTGCCGAGATTGACAGTCGTGCAGTACTATCTTGGTTAGCATGGTAAACGAAGAACAACCCAGCCAACTTGGATATATCTCACAGTTGAAATTCTGTAACTTCAGTACTTTAAGACTCTGATGGTGTGGCCGTAGGCTCTCAAGTAGCTGGACAGCACATACTGTACTATGGATACTGTATTCTTCCAATTTACAGAACTTCAATTGTAGTATCTCGAGGTTCTTCTTCCAGTGCAAATGAGCTTCATCTGCATCATTGATTATCACATCGCATAGTCCATACATAACCAACGTTCTTATTTCGTTCATATTCCTTAGTTCCCTTATGTTAAAGAATGAACCACACCGGCTGAAATGTATTTCAGGCATCGTATGCAACTTAACTAGGTGCCTAATTCCTCGTAGTTTATGTGCTGCAATAACCAGGGATCTCAAATTAAATAGCTTGTAGACACAAGTAGGAAGTGCATCCTCCTCATATCCTGACAGGGAGAAATGGCGAAGTAGTTTCATGTCACCTATAACGTCCAGTATTGTCTTTGCAAGCCTGCCTGGCTGGACGTCAATTATCCTTAACTTCTTACAGTTAAAAAGCAATACCTCTGGATTTTCGACATCAGTAATCTCCATCATTGTGATAACTCTCAGGGATTGTGGTGCATTTGATACATGGATGCTCTTATCTGTTGACAATATTGACAAGTACCGTGCATCCCGTGGTAATTCAGTTTGTTTACCACCATCAAGTCTAAAGAACTCTCCTCCAGCAAGAAGACAAGCAAGATCATGGACAAGATCATGCATGACGGTCCTTTGTGTCTCAACATAATTTTGAAACAATGATCTCTGCATTAGTTCATTGAAATATATACTTCCAATCTCATCTACGTTATCACTTCCATCGACATGAAGTAAGTTGAGTAATTTCCACAACTCAATCACCCTGTATTCATCAATGTACATATTCTTTCGAAATAGAGAAAGGGAAACAAAGCAAGGTTTCAAGTGCATGGGCATGTACTTGTAACTCAACTCCAATGCAGGCAGAACCTGGTCCCATGATTGCTTTATGTTCCATAGCTCATTTTCTAAGATATCTCTCCATTTATTTTCATCTGTTTCGTACCGTAATATGCTCCCTAGAGTCTTGATTGCCAAAGGTAGCCCCTTGCACTTTTCAGTAATTCTTCTACCAATCTCTATCAGGTTTGTTGGAGTGACGATTTCTTGCTGAACAAGAGCGGTTTGCTTGAACAATGACCAGCTGTCGTCAGGACTCAAGCAGTTTAGGTTATAGATGTGCGTGGTTTGCACTAATCTTGCCACTGTCTGGCTTCGTGTTGTTACTACAATGTGGCATTCCCTAGAGGCTGACAATGGCGCACACAACAACTCCCAGTAGTCACTTCGCTGATTCCAAACATCATCCATTACAAGGAAAACCCTCTTTTCCTTGACATGGTCTGCCAATACCGCCTGCAGCGAACCAGCATGTAAATGGTGACATGTGTTCCAGGTTAGTGAAGTGATGATCTTTCGTGTGATGTTTTCCACATCGAAATCCTCTGATACACAGACCCATGCATAAAGATCAAAAGCCTGGTGCACCCTTGTGTCATTGTACACCAGCTGAGCTAGTGTTGTTTTGCCTAATCCTCCCATACCAACAATGACCAACACAGACATATGGCTTCCAATGGAGTAGCTTCCTTCCCTGGACCCCAACTTCAACATACTGATAACTTGCTCCTTGTCTTCCTCTCTTCCCAGAATTCTTGAAGCATAGACAATGGAGCTAGTCTGCCGCACAGTGCGGATATCTGGAACAATTCTTCGCTCTCCATCGTTTTCTGACAAGGTGAAACTATCAGCGTACTCTTTGATCTCAGCAAATCTCTCCATGATTTTGCTCGCTCTATGGACCAACTCAGTCGGAACAGGAACTATCCCGGTAGTAGCTCCAGTGGAGTAGTACTTACTAGCAGCATCTTGTACCTTTTCAATCAACTAGGTAGCATGCCCGTGCGTTGCTACGGGACAACTAAACATTTGTATTAAAAACATACAGATCCCATGATAAGATAACAATACCATAAAATCAAATACCAATCTTAAAGTGCCATTTAATCTAAAAATAAGAGATCATGAAATTAACATAGTTATGGAGAATGTGGCGTTACAGGCTCAAAAACACAATTGTATGGACCTTTCCATGACGCGGCTAAGATAAATATTTTATATGGACATGAAGAAATTTCTGATATCCATTTATTTTGTGTGTCAATAAATTCACAAATAAGTTTCACCGCTAACACTACGTCCACATCAAGTAACTTTAATTTTCCAGACATGCACAAATTATGTGAGATCAACTTTCACAGATTCAAGCAGCCCACATCTTTAAGTCCGTCATTATCTCTTGAGAGAGGATATCATCCACATCTTTAAGTGCATCATTATCTCCTGAGGAAGGATATTGAAAAACATGCCTACCAATACTTAGTATAGGAATAAGCATAAAAATGAATCCAGTGACCAAAGGGAAAGGGTGTCAACAAACCGTCAAACATGGCTGCCATTGCTTTGATACGCATTGATCAACGCAACTGTTCTCACCTATGTTGAGCTCAGTTTCTTTATACCTGTCAATCTCACAGAGGATAAATCCTTCTTGACTATCAATTAACATGCCATAAGAAGTTCCAAGCTTGACGTGTAATATATTTGCAACTTAGTTTAATTATTTGGTGATTATCCATATATAATATCACAGAAAGTTATGTGTTACATAGAAATATAACATCATAGAAAGTTATGTTTTACATAGAAATATAACATCTTAGTTTTTTTTTAGAAAAACGCTGATCATAATCTGTACCTTTTCTCAATGCACTTGTCGAAACAGGTCCGTGTAAACCTGTATAAAGCATAAAGACACTGTAAAAAGAACGACTCAAAACAGTTACATTTCATTAATGCTCAATAATAATTATATAGTACTAATATATCATGAGAGGTCCTTTTAGAAAAAAAAAAAAAAAGATGCAAGTCTACTCGTTTCATGGAAATATATCTATCTGTAAAATGTTTTGTCGCAGCTCATGATACCTCACTGGGTACCAGCAGTTAAATTATCAAGCAGTAGTACACTGACAATTCAAAGATTAATTTATCTGGCAGTTCACTAAAACATTTTTGTCAATCTCTTCCTAGGCAAGCAGGTTATGAGATATGGGTACTGAACATGCAAATTACGCACCATTGAATTTCACAGTATATCATGAGAGGTCCTTTTAGAAAAAAAAAAAAAAAAAAAAAAGATGCAACTCTACTCATTTCATGGAAATATATCTATCTGTGAAATGTTTTGTCGCAGCTCATGATATCTCACTGGGTACCAGCAGTTAAATTATCAAGCAGTAGTACACTAACAATTCAAAGATTAATTTATCTGGCAGTTCACTAAACATTATTTGTCGATCTCTTCCTAGGCAAGCAGGTTATGAGATTTCCAAGGTAAATTTTCCAAGGTAATTAAGGTACACCAACAAAAAAAAAAATCATTTATCCCTTCCAGTTGATAAATTTTCCAAGGTAAAATCAAGTCCTGGATGCAAGAATACTCACAAGTAATTAAGGTTAGGCATCGTTCAAAATCAAGTAGGGTAATGTACAACAAGAATACTGATGAGACACGGCCCGATCTTCCGAGAGGTAACTGGTAAATTCGATTGGTGGAGATCTCGATGTTGGCGATCCGGCTTCAAATCAGACACGATTCGAACCCTGCAACCGTTACACCACTGCTCCGTTGGTTATCAACCAAGCACAACTTGATTGACCTCGCCAAGAAGGCTGTTTCCTGCAAGCGAATCGAAGAACACAAGCAAGAAGGTTTCAACACGCAATCTGAAATTGCAAATATGAATGAAGTGAAATTCAATTGAAGGTTCAAAAACTCGGTTCCAAAGGACTAATCGACACAGTGGAGGAGATCAAGAACGGGGGCCCTGGATCACTGTAAAAGGATTTGTCACCACAGTTACAATGAACGATTCAGTTTCTTGATGGAAAACTAAACTCTAAACAAAACCCGAGTTTCTAGAGTGGCGGCTGCGAGTAATATAAAAGAGGGACGTGCTAGGGTTGCAGGCGTCCAAAGAAGAGGCGCCCACAACTTGGGCTTAAGGCCCGACTCGATACATGGCCAAGTTGGCCCAAAAAGAGGTGTCGCAGCACCTTTCCTGGTCACATAGAATGATCCACGAATGCTCTGGAGCTGGGACCAGAACCAAACTGACGGCGTCGTCGTCCCCTTTCCAACGCATATTCACAAGCCTCGTTTCGATGTCGTATGAGGAAGTTATGATCGAAACACTGAGGACATGTCTGCTGAATCCGAAGGTGACGAGGCAGCTGAGTTGGAGATGAGTTGCAACTTGGAGAAGACCATGACGTCGGTGTGTCCAGCGTGGCGATGTCCTCATCATCCTCCCCTTCTTGAATTGGAGTCGTCCTCGACTCCATCTTAGCGATGTCCTCATCAAATACCATCTAACAGCTATGCCACCAGAATAGAAAGAGAAAATTTGGAAAACACAAATTCACTATAGGAACTTACAGTTTCTCAAGGTTCATTTTGGGAAGGTTGTAATGTATACAGTTTCTCAAGGTTCATTTTGGGAAGGTTGTAATGTATTGGCCACCACAGCCGCCAAGGCTATTTTGGCTCAGTCACTGCATCAAAAGTTTATTTAGGGTTTCTATCAACCGAAACCTAACTATGGAAAATGTATGAGTGAAATTTATAATTAGGGACTCACAGCTCAACTAATGAGCCCAAGTTATTCAAGTGGCCAAATAAGGCTAGAGCAACAAAGGGAAATTTGGTGAGAGGGGGTAAGAAATGAAGCTGTATTAGCAGGTGCCTGCAATATATATACTGCATCACAAGGCTCACATTTTAGTGACCCCTGATCCTGAGCAAGTAATAGTGTAATACCCTGCCATGACTGGCCGCAAGGGTCACTGCCATTAGCCTGCCAACCTCTGAGCTGCCCAGGAGAATTCAGACCAGTGAAGAGTGTATTGAGGACATTAAACTCCATGCAAGAGTGCAACAAATTAGAACAGTATAATAGGGAGTTTGTCATAAAAAATCTCAGTTCATGTTTTGCAAATGTGAAGAAGCACGAATATGCATAGATTCAGGATAATATAGTGTGACTCTTGGAAAAATCTGTAGTACAATCATCATGCTCTACCTAAAGATGAGATGAAGTAAAATACAAAGAAGACGAGACAATCAAGAAGCTGCGTGAAAGGAAACTATTGTGTTATGCAGGGGTGCTGTTAACACCAAAATGTCCCAAATTAATTTAGTTTTCATGATAATTGTAGAGCTCAGAACAAATCAATGAGATTTTTCCCAAAACATCAAAAAATGTATGGGTCAGGACAGTTTCATCCAAAAATGGATAGAGAATAATTTCATTAAATCATACCGAAGATCTATAACAGATAAACCAATCACAGCTGCCAACCTGCTGTACACATGTGTGTCAACCTGCACACACCAAAGCAGCACCAAATCTGCACTTGGAAACCCCCACGCAGCACCACATAAGCACATGGATAAGAAATCTACTACCTTCAGCAGAAACATTGAAGAAAGCGGAGGCGGGTACCTGCGTGGGTGCCTGCTCGATCGGTGAAAATGCACTAAATTAGAGTAATCTCAAACAGACACCGCTTATTAACAGGGGATCAAGAACCAAAAGTAAAAAGGAGGACAGTGCACTAACTGCCACTACTAATTGACCAAAACACCCTAAATATATCACTGCCAGTTCATCAAAAAGTCACAATAATTCATCAACTAATTGACTAAAGCAAGACTACTGATTGATTGATGGCCGGTAAGAGCTCGTGGATTTTCTCCCGTTTCTGTATTGGATGGATCCGCCCCATGCACTCAGGAAATAATTGGGGGGGGGTGGTGGGGCGGTTGGGGTGGGTGAAGAAAGGGATGAGCAGTTGGGGTTGGGTCGAGGTGCAGACCTGGTGCTGCTGAGAATGGCGTCTGCCAGCGACGACCGCTCTCCAGCTGGATCTGGGTGGATGGAGGAGGCGCCGCTCTAGCTGCCCTGCGGGTCACCGCCGCTCCGGCTGGCCACAGGCCACCAGACGATTGTGGGGAGCGCGGATGGCGGCCTGCGGACTCCTGGCACGGCGGCGAGCGAAGTCCTGGCATGGCGTGGTCGGTGGGTGGCGGGCGAATTCCTGGCACGGTGTGCACGGCGGGCCAGGGCCGGGCGGTGGCGGCGCCCTGGCTTTGTCTTCACCGGGGGCGGGAGCTGGCGGCGCCTTGGCTTCGAGTCGCGTCGCCGGCTACGGGCGGGCGGGGAGTCGGCCGGAGGCGGGCGCTGGCGGCGTGCGCGGCGAGCCAGCGGCTGGGGCCAGGCGTTGGCGGCGCCCTGGCCTCGTCTTCAACTGGTTGGAGACTTGAGGCAGGCGGCGTGGGTGAGAGTCGTGCGCCATAGGCAGTTCCACGGAGAGAGAGAGAGCGCACGCGGGGGCCAAGGTGAAGCGCGCGGGGCGGGGCGATTAGCGCGGGGCGGGGCGATTAGCGAGACTAAGACGATATCATTTGCTTCTTTTTAGTAGTAGGATCATGAAAAAGGAGAAAAGCACTTTATCAAAAAGAATGGCACACTTCAGTGAATGTATTTTTTTTTATCTTGAGAAATTCACACATGTTTAGTTAATTAGCACTGACGGCGAGCCACAAATATTATTAAAATATTAAAACCGGAAAGGTAATAGTTTGTTGATGCCGTGGATTTGTTTACCTCTTGCCGCCGCCTGTGCTTGCTGCTGCTTGCGCCACCTTCAGCAACGGCAGCAGAGGACTCGAGTGCCTCCTCCACCCTGCAGCGGCTGACTTCGTACTCGTACTCCTCCACCACGTCCTCCGCGTCGTACGCCAGATCCGTGAGCTCCTTCACCCGCAGCATGGCGGACTCCTCGCGGAGGTCCCACTGCTGCTCCGCGTCGTGCAGCGTCGCGTGGATCGTGCTCATCACCGGCTCCAGCATCCGAAGGTGTTCAATGCCCCGGGTCGCCGCCGTGGCTCCGAAGGGCGGTGTTGAGGTCGTGCTCGCCGGCAGCAACGAGGATAGATTGTCTAGCGCCGATTTCACGGCCATGGATGCGAATAATGCAGCCATCGTCGATCTCTCGGTAGTTGGTAGGGAAGCACAGCACGCACGGCACAATGATAGATCCGTTTCGGGGCGGAACTATTCTTCAAGGAAATGAATGGTAGCTAGGGAGGTTGCCTTAGTCAAGCGATGTTCCAAGTCAAGACTTGCAAAATGGAAAAAAAAAATCCTAGACAATAGTTTCTATAAAATTTCCAAGGATCTAGAAGCAAAGCTAATAACTAACAAGTCATTTTATTTTAACTTACTATTACTAGTTAGAGCCTTCCTTCCATGAAAACTCCATATTAATAATTCTTGCTAGATGCGCTATATAAAAAAAAAAAATCTCATGCCTTCACTTAATTTGATACTTTCTTCGTCCTGAAATGGACCCAAAGCAATTTTTAGATAAAGCCTAGAAAGGCACGTCGTCATAGGATCGTGGTTGTTACGGACTAGAGTAATAATAATTTATATGGGTAGATGAATATTTTTTTAAACAACATAGGTAAGATAAATTTGTTGCTTTGTTATTTTCGCATTGGTATTATGGTCTATAGTGTTATTGCACTTCATATATATTTTAGAAACTTGTATTATTTAAGTAATACATTAACTAAGGTATCTATATGGAACTATTATATTTTTTTGCTAGGCCTTGCTCAGGTACATAAATTACTCTATAGAAGGTAAGATCTCAAATGAATCTCAACCCTTAATTTTTAAATACATTCAATAATTAAGTAATTATTAATTAATTAAAACGTTTTAAAAAATAAAAAAGAAAAGGAAACAAACTAATCAACGTCAAAAACTTGTTTGTTACCATATCTGGGTGCACCTAGACAACATGCAACAGCAGCGTATCTCTACTACAATGGAATAGTTAAATTATGCTTTGTCCACTTAAGAAAACGTCCCTCGCTGAGAGCTCCAACCATTACGCACCCTATAAAATACACATAGAAATTCAATATCATTAAAATCTAAGGCCATTAATCAACCTTCGTGAGATGTACCGGCCAGGAATGAAAGGCTTCAGCGCGCTGAAGCCAGCGGCGAAGCCTCCGCACTCCGCACCGCGGCGCTCCCGTCTCCGCGCAACGCACTCGCGCCCTTACTTTCTTGTCATCCCCGAAAAAAAAAAGAAACATCGGATGTCATCGGATGTCAGCCAGGAAGGGAGGAGGCCGGCGGCGGCGGCGTTCCTTGCTGCGGTGCGAGAGGGCGGTGACGTCGGGGCTCCGCGGGTGAGCACGGCCTCCACCGCACGTTGGTTGCCTCGTCTCCCACCCCCGCCGGCCGCCGCCGCCATGGGCTCCGACTGCCCCAAGCTCCCGTGATCCTCGCCGCCGCGCCGCCAGATCTTCCCTGCGAATGCCGCTCGTCGCCCATCTCCAGTCCTGCTCGCAGCCCCGGCCCAGGACGCGCGGTAGTGGCCCTCGCCAGATCGAGCGGAGCCGCGCTCGCCGGTCCGCTCCCATGCCGCGCAGCGGTGCCCTCGCTGGGGACGCACGCGATGCCACCTCTGCGCGCTCCTGCCAGGGCCGCACGCGCCGCCACGGATTCCTGTTGCTACTCGGCGGAGGAGGCTGCATTCACGGCGACCGTCTGCCTGCCCCCGCCCACTTGCCGACGCCCTAGCTCCGTTCCTGGTACCACTGCCGCCGTCTCCGCCCCCGCCCACCGTGCTGCTGCGGCCGTCCCCGTACCGCGCCCGCCTCGAGGACCCGACGGCTGCCCTAGATCTGACCCCACGCGGTAGGATGGACAAGGGAAATCGGTGGTGGCCGAGTTGGCGGCGTCGTTCGGTGATGCCCGTGCCCAAGAGCTTCCTACCGTCGCCCTCTCTCCGTAAGCTTCCCGCTCTTGTGTTCGATTGGGGTAACTAAGTAAGGAACTAATAAATATATCTGTCGTGGTTGTCAACTGATGTAGAGAAAAACGAAGCTGACTGTATGTTGGTTGTGGCTGCATAGGGTTTCCGTGATTGATTTCGTGTGTTGTTGCTCCTGCAAAACGAACGATTTATAGACAGAATTAAGAATTGTTAGGATGATAGAGCAGTGGTGGGTTTGATTCACTTTTTTTAGCATAGGGTTTGATTCATTTTAGGTTGTAGTATTAGTGTTGTGTGCTTTGCTTTGATCATTTCATTAATTAACGGGATCTCAGGAAGATACTAAGCTCAGCCGGAGCACGAGGAGGAGTAGGATCCCATACAACAGCTTCTGGCACCGGCGTTCAAGGAGGCTGGACGGCACCATCATCAATCCCGCCCTGGAGTACCACAAGCTTCCACGAGCCGGACGCTGATGTTGATTTCTCAGGAGATTCGTCGGAGCGGAAGGCCCCCTCCACGGAAGACGACACCATTGCAGATGGACGTAAGTACAATCACTACCAATTACCAGCCCACAAATTAAATCGTACCCTGCTCACGTCAATTAATTACCCTGCCTGCTGCATCCCATGTTCCAGATCCAGCCTCCGCATTCGAATTTGCTGAATCCATCATCATTTTACCTCAACATCCGGCGATTCCCATCGTCATTCCTTTTAACTTCAAGTCTGGTGGAAAACTTAAAAAGTTGCACACTACATACAAATAGTTAGTATAAATAAATAGCTGAGAAGTATATTCTAAATTTCTTCAGCTTCTGGATCAGTGCTTGGGCTGCTGATATAGACTGTGGTATGCATTGTCACTGCTATATTTGAGTCAGCTTAAGCAATCGGATGCAAGCTATTGCTACTACTAGCTACTCTTGTCATTCAGTTACTAGCTACTTTGTTTTGCTACGATACTGAGTATATACTGTAGGTGGCGATGAGGTGGCTATCAAATTGGTATGAGATAATCTGATACTGTTTGCAGACCATTTTTAGCCTGACATGCACCATTAGATTGTGGCATGCCATAATTATGAAAATGAATGGTCTTCAACTTGTAATTGCTTTCAAAAAGATTGGCATGGTTCCTGACATTGTATGGAGTTATATTTTTACATGACTACTAATAACAAGAATTTCAAAACTTTTCTGGGTGTTGCTCTTGCAGATAGTTGATTTCTGGTAGTCCATGACAAGAATTCTCAATTCTTACTAGCTGGTTTCTTGAAACAGGTTAGTTTACATTTGATTACATCAGTTCTGCACATAATTAATTTCTTTAGATGATTACGATCATTGGATGGATAAATTTCTAGGGTCAGAAAAACAGTCTAATCTCTGTATATCGGTGCAAAATATGACACTTTTGCTGTGGTTCTTGGCCAACAAATATTTATTCAGATGTTGATTAATCAAAGTTCAAAAAAGGAAATCAGGGACTGGTATAACTGGTCCAAAGTTTGAAAAAAACGATTAAATCGTTTTCAATTCTAATTTCATTGGAGTCGAAATTATGCCCATTTTACACTGTGTAAGGCATGCCTGCATTGATTTGCAATTCAATACCCAGGTGAAATATATTTTGTCTTAAACCAGTTTTGGATCATATGTATCCAGTGTACCATTGAGTTTTTGGTAGTGCTCCAGACCATAGATTTGTTTTGTTAATGAATCTGAATGACAACTCATTTTGTTTTTGACGAAGGTGCTTGATGGTTACCTTCCGATGGAGATTGTTGAAGAAATCTAAGAAAATTAGCTACGAGCTACATCCAGGAGTGCCAATGGAACCCACTTACCATTCTAACCTGGTGATGCCATCTTATGTTTGTAGGTGCCTCTAAAATCAGATCGCATTCGAGCTTGTGATTTTGTCTAATTCAGAATGGTTTTTGCTTCTACAAATGTGAATTCATATATTTGATAAGCATGCATGTCTTTTTCTTGTGACTGCAATGGTGGCTTTTTTAGGTAAAGTACCAGCTTTGTTTTTTATATACATTTGAAATATTCTTATCAAGGATTCCTTTTTTGCCTTTGGCAAAAGGTTAGGATTATGAAAGAAATTCAGACCCCGCGTAGTTTGGGCTCAAGAATTTCCATCTTGAATATAGCTGAATAATAATATTATATTGCTGATGACCTTACTTTTAGGAGTGTGCTCATAGAAGATTGTTGTAGCATAATACACTCCGTATGGAAGATGCTTACGGAACTGTTACTTTGTGAAGTGCTTATGTGTGAAATCGGCCAATGAGGTGCTTGTGTTCTTTTGGGCCGTGATTATGACTTTTGTTTATTGTGAGTAAAAAAAATGGATCTCCTTGACAAATAGCTGCTAGGATATTGCTATTCTGATCTCTGGGGTTCTGATTCTTTCAACAACAGGTGTTATTGTGGATGCACACATAACATGAATGCAAAGTCCATTGCACATGAACCGGACATGGAGCTAAATGGTATGAGATAGGCGATTCCCCTGCTGTTCATCATAGCATATAAACCTCATATAGAGATTAGAGAGGTGAACAATATTTGAGGAGGGCTCTTCCAATTTGAGCTTGAAGTCGACCTGAACCACATCATGCATATTTCCTTACCATTGAATGAACCAAGTACTTGATATATTGTGTAATGCATCAAATAAGTCTGTTAACACCTCTTTTCAGTTGTATTTTTAAGGCAGAGGACATTGGTGGATTTAGCATTTTAGTTATTTGATTTGTCTGGTTATGTACTACCGTAGCGTTAGCACGGGCATTATACTAGTATAGGTGTAGTGGCTGTTCCCCAAAAAAAAAAAAAGGTGTAGTGGCTGTAGAGACTAGAGAGGTATAACCACGGCTGTAGACTAGAGAGGTGTAACCACGTACTCCCTCCGTCCTAAAATAACTGTCGCTTTCGCTTCCCGAAAAACAAATATTGGTAATTTTTATAAATAATAAATATTATCGATTAGTATTATAATTAGTATCATCGGAAAGATCTTAGAATCTAGTTTTTTAATAAAATTATTTGAAGATATAAAAATTGCACGTATTTTCTACAAATCGAGTCAAACTTGTGGCACGAAAACAAAAAACGACGATTATTTTGGGACGGAGTAGTACATGAGTACATCTCGTGGGGTATGAGTCTAATAAATCAACGTAACTATCAACGTGACAGGTAGTAGAACTTGTTGCCAACATATATTTGCAAATTACTAACGTTCTGAAAATACTAATGTTAGGATTACAAATGAAAATAAATAAATTAATTAATTAATTAAATATCAACACGTTCAAGATAGGTATGGTGTTCTCGCCACCAATAATTTAAATACCAACACATTCAGATGTTCTCATTGCCAACACGTTCATATGATCCAATTTAATAAATAACTAAAACATACCTCTAATCTTCTCACATTATAGAAAAATTAATAAAACTCATATATATGTGTATACACAGGCGTATAGCTAACATTAGCATAAAATGCATTAGAGCATCTTCAGTAGTTTTCCGTCTTAGGTTGCTATTCTTATTTTTTGACAAAAACAGGGAAAAAAACCCTTCTCCAACAGGTTCCCCATCCCAAGTTACCATTTATTTCAAGTTAGGAAAAAGAGCCTCGCGTGCGCATATATATATACGCTCGACTCTACGCCGCATCCCAACCGTATTAGAAGAGGTGGAAGGGTATAAACATAATTTGGTTCCTGATGTAAGTTTTCAAGAGGTGGAAGGGCATAAACATAATTTGGTTTCTATCTCGGGTTTTTCGATGTAAGTTTAATATAGATTTGGCAAGTGAATTATGCCAAACTATTGGAGAAAGACTCTTTTTTTTTCATTTGCCATACATTTTAGAGAGTTGCTAAATCATAAGATTTGCCAAGTAAATTTTGGCAAACACTTGGAGATGCTCCTACATGCCATACAAATACATGCCTCGTGGTATTACATGCATGCTAGAATTAATTGACAGATAGTTTCTTTAAAAATCTTCTTACTTTCCTATTTCTCAAGATAAAGAATATATTTATCTTATTACCTCTTAGGAGGTTATACTCCCTCCATATTAAAAATAGAAGTCGTTTAGGACAACGACACGGTCTCTAAGGATAATTATGACTTCATATTCTTGTAAAAATACTCATCATAAAATGATATATTTATACTTTTATGAAAGTATTTTTTAATACAAATCTATTCATATGGTTTTCATATTTCTAAACTTAACAACTTAAAAGTTATTTATGATTTATGTTTTCAATATTTGACCTAAACCTTGTCCAAAACGACTTCATTTTCCTATATGGAGGGAGTGATGAAGGTAAAGGTGTCCCTATCTTTCGGTGGAGATAGATAACTTCAATTTTGACTAGAGAGACGTTCACAACCCGACTACAGCCATCCAATCTTAGCGATCGATACACCAACTCTAGTAGTTGTTCTCAATCTTGTGGAGCTCGATCAACCAAACCACTAGGGTTATTCCTGCAAGCAATCGAAGAACCAGCAAGAACAATATGAACAAGCACTGAATTGCCAAATAAATATGAAGGTTAAATCTAAAGTAACAAGATGGTGGGTTCCGAATACAATCAGACGGACGGTAGATCCAACACGTACGCTGAAAGGCGGCAGCAATCACTAAATCGACAAAACAAAACCCAATCTATTTGTGGTGGCTGTGGGGGTATATGAGAGGGTAGAGGACAACCTTGATCTGGTATAGGTCGTCCCACAACCCTAGGATGTGCCCCTATTGGGCCACACTTGATACACGGCCCATCGGGCAACAATCAGGTGACACAGCACCCTGAACAGGAAAAAGGTCACTATATTAAATCGATGATTCCGGCCACCTCGGAGCAGATAATGGACATGATTCTAGATCCATATGAAAGTAGACTTTATAAGCTTTCCAAGAAGTCTTAGAACATCCCAATCGGAGTCCATAAGAAGTCGTGGTGGCCCATGCAAGCTAGAGTTGTTCTGTAGTCCGAATCTAATTCCAAAATATGTTGGATTTGGACTCTTTCTTTCCCCTGTGCCAAAGGTGACGTGGTGGTTTTGTGGAGGACGTTATGGATACTTGGACCTGGTCCCCAATCAACTTCATGAACCATCCATGCTTCCCAGATGCGATCCACTCTTCTCTTGATCCATGTAAGCACTTCTAAAAATAAAAACAAAGACATTTTCTGGTGCAGCAACAATTCATCAAATATATAGAATGTAAACCTAACATGGATTAACTTCACCTTTGGTTTAGAAGTGGTTAACTTGATCATATCTGAGCCAGTCATGTCCTCATCAGAGAGTATGTGATTATCCTCATCTAGATCGACAGTCCACAGTTATTTGAAGCTACCATAGCAAAACCTTTTTTCTATATTTATTATAGAGAGAGAAATATTTAATATGTGGGGCAACATTTATGTATAGACAAATATATATTTTTTTAGAATTATAAAGCAGGTAAAATCAGTCAACTGTTTTATTTCATAGCAACTTCAATAAAAATACTAACTCTATTAGTTATTTATACAAAACTCTCAAGGAATATAGATCTACATTTATAGCAATAAAATTACACTAAAACATAAGGTATTATGTGTTTAGAGTGAAGCTAATTGTGTAGAGTTCAACAGGCATCGTTTGCCATTTTTCTATTTTTATTTGATTTATTATGATTTTTTTAGAAAAAATCAACGGATCTAGATAAATAATAAATTTATAAAAATAGAAAAAAGACGTCAATCTGAATTCGGCCATAAACAGGCTCAAGTGGAGAGGAAGGACGGCCCATAAAGCAGGCCCACTTGCAGGACCTGAGAGGCGGCGGCCTAGACTGAACTGCGAGTTGATTCTGATAAAGCTTGAGGGCTTTTTTGCAAACAAATATAAGAGGAGGATGGGGCTATGGGTTGATTTCTATAAAGTTTGAGGGCATTTTTACAAAATGGTTGAGTCTAGCCCGCTCCGAGACGCCCCCCGCACCCGATAAGATGGTTGGGAAATGTAGGCTATGTGGCCACGCTCTCGGGACCTCTTGGAACGTGAATCATTTTTAGAGAAGGTGTTTGCATAGAGTAGTTTGTTTGTTTTTTCTTTATTATTTAATAATAATTGGTTTGGGCGAAATTATGTTTAAAAGTAATCCTGATATTTTCTACCAAAACGCAAAGGTGAAAGAGTCCATTGATGCTGAAAATCAACGCACGAAGTCATCAATGACTATTTGCTTCACTTTCGTAGAAACGCTACTAGTTTTTGAGTAAACTAGTTAAGGGACAATTTTCAATTATGGTGAAAATCAGCTATTTTACAGTCAAGAGCAGCAAAGAAATGTGTACTCGGATTCACTAGAGTGTACGGCTTATTTGCGAAAAACTAGAAAAGCATAGCACTGATCTAGATGCAAAAAAAAATAAGAGAATAAAGCAACATAATAGTAATATATTTGTTTTGGATGATGTTAGGATTACCCTCTACCGGCTCAACCGTATCATTATATAGGATGACTTTGATTTGGCATCTTGCGGTCGACCAAGCGCCCCACCTAATGGTTAACTGTTGATCCTAGGTGACCACCGGTAATGAAGGGTGCAAGGCACACCTACAAACTGTTTGGCTCTAGGCCATGCCGTATAGGTTACGATTTCAACAGAGATATGAAGAGAACAAGCAGGTCATTACGAACATGTTACATCATAAACCCATTTATCTTTATGCATTCGCCGGCAACTCCACAAACAATTAGGTTAGTGATTGAAACCCACTTCATGTCTATGCTTTTCATATTTGCCAGCCAGTAGCAGAGTAATAAAATCATAATTGATCGTGAGATTTTACGGTGCTAGCGTGAGACTTTCATTCATCTATACCTATAATGGTTAAAAGTATGGAGGAACATAATAACAGAAACTTAAGTCGTGTAGTGAAATTTAAATTTAGTGGGTTCCAAACTGATTTCTGCTTCTTTTTTTTTCCAAAGGGTATAATGGTATATTTGCGTTCGCTATAAGTTCCACACCGTCCACCGTGATGCGGACTTCTCGACGCTCACGCTCGACGGCTCGAGGAGCAGCAGTTCGCGCCTTCGGGGCGGTGGCGCTGCCGTCCCCGATCCCGCCATTCGTCGACTCCATGCGCCGCCGCGAGGTGGCCTCCTGTGGCTATGGCTGCGGCGATGACCGTGGATGTCAGGCACTGTTGTGCCTGCACGGATGGGACCACATGTACTGCAGTCTGCAATGCATGCCTGGCGGCGTCAATCCCATGCAGCCGACCAAACACGCGGCCGGCTCCGATGAGCCCCTGGAGGCAGGCAACGGTGACTAGCCTGGACAGCAGACGGCCGGCACCAATGCGCGCCTAGTGGCAGCGCCGGCCGTCTCCGGCGCTGATGCATTCATGTGCTCCGTTCCGTGCAAAAGAGATAGAAATCATGTGAAAAGTATCCTACCGCCTGCACTAAAATGACTAAACCATCCTTAATTGGTTACTTTTAAATCAGACAGATGATAATATAAAAACTTTTATAGGAGGAACCACCACCCAACATATGTTTCCGATTTTTTTGGTAAGACTTGCTTGGAAGAAAAAAACCTTCGTAACATGATTTTGAATCAATGCAATAACCATTCAGCCCTATCTACAAGGTGAAGAAGCTAAACAAGCATCAGCCATTCATATTTACCTTGCTCAGGGGCGATGGTGTAAACACATATCGGCCATGCGCGTGTATCTTGCCATGCGTGTGTGTCTTGCTTTAGGACAATGATATCTATAATAACCACCGGCCATATTATTCTCGCATTTTTTTTCATTCAGGGCGATGAAGAGTAAGCATCGGTCACGGTTTTGCAATGAGCTTTGCAGTTTTATTTTTGCTAAAATCTGAAAATCTGCTATCCAACGGTTTGTCAAATAGAGTTGGTAATTTTGTTAACTTGGCAAAAAATTGGGAAGGACTCCCATATATGCAAGTTTATTCAGGTTTGGCAAATGGCGCGACGAAGAAGTCCGCAGCGAGAATAGATCGGGAAAAAAAATTCGCGTCCACAATTTTTTTTTTACCAAGTGATAACGCAAAACCGTTGGAGATTGACTCTTTGAACCTTTACCATATTCATTTGAAACTTGGCAAACTCTCAATTTTACCAAGCAAAATATACAAAACCATTGGAGATGCTTAGCAACTCCAACGGTTTGGCAAATGGACTTGGCATCCACAAATTTTTACCAAAACATGAAAAAAAGAGCTCCTACACTTTGGCAAACATAATTGGCATTTCTATGCACTTGGCAAAATCACAGCCCCCTACGCGCAAATTTGCGCGCGGCTCAGCCGCTTGGCATCTGGCGCTGGTGAACTGTGCATGCAGTAGTTGCCTTTGCCGAGGATAGGACACCGAGATGACCGGAGGTACAGTCACAAATTGTTGCTTCTATCGGACGAAGCTGCAAGTGCTACTGGTCGGCACTATGTACCAGTACTACTGCACACTAGTATGTACTAGTACTAGTGTACGGAGTACTACTGCTGCTGCTTGTGTCAAATTTTATTTCTACTGCTAGCCCTGCTTTTGTCAAATTTTATTTTGGTGGCCTATTTCTCCAGATGCTTGTATTAAATTTTAAACTAGAGCTGGATGAAATATAAAAGTACGGATCAAATTGTGTAGCTATATAAATCAGGGTGATGGTTCCACTAATTTTCAATTTGCCAAATCCAAATAGCAAACCGTTGGAGAATACCTATTTTTTCACTTGGCATTAAGGTTTGAGACTTGACAAAACTAGAGATTTGTCAAGTAATATTTAGCAAACTGTTGGAGGACGCCGATAAATGGAACATCTAAAATGCACACCTTGAGGACGTGCAGTTGACGCGTGGTCCATTAGGATTTATTATGTGTGTGTGTTTAAAATAATATCCTGACACAGTCCGCACGATGTCCGTGTAGAGATGATCTGCACCAAACTTCTCTATGACAAAATGGCACCGGCCACCATCAGCAAAATTAACGTGCCAGCTAGCCGATGGTAAACATGATATCGGCTTTTTGATGAGCATCCATGCATACTAGCTGAAATAAAATTCTATTGAACCCTGCATGTTACAGTCAATGCTAATTTTGTAACACCCGCTGCTCGTACCTCTGTTTTGCTACCGTACCTCTGCTCAGTGCTCAGCTAAGATGTTCGGCATAGGATACCTAGATCATAAACCTAATATGCATAGCTTAATTAACAATTACTCATCAGTTGATTCAACCGCAACCAAGCCCTCAGATAGTGATGACCGAGTCAGGATCTCAGGTTCTCAACGCCTAAAGCCCGAGGGCATCAAGCTTCAAGCACTAATAAATTATTATTGGAACAAAATGAGCCATATGAACAGTGAACTGTATGAAATGTTGAAAAACTTGGCTGATTACTTATCTCTATCTCATTCCGAACTCCTCATTCTTTTTGCCGATCAACATACTTAATTAGCCGAATCTACAAAACAAAACACCTTATGTGCTGCAATAAAGCACTTAATCACTCTTTCAATAGAAATTAACTAGGCAGTGCTTTTAATTTTATGCATATATAATTTTATAATTTATAAATTTTAATTTTATTCATACCTAATTTATAATTTTTTATTTATTTAATTATATATGAAAACTTTTAAACCATACTTGATTTTACTCTAAATGAAATTTAAATTGTGTACTTTATTTTTTTTTCGTCAAGGATCAAATGGTCATTTTATCCCTCACATAACGCCATTAGATGATAGAAATGGATAAGAAGAATTCTCATTTTGACATAGTAAAAGAAAATTTTATTGTGAGACCTCACAGGTAAGTTAAAAAATAAGAAAGACATAGTTTGTTTTAAGCCGTACAAGCAATAATTCTCTCAAAAAGATAACCTTTTTTTAGAGAAAAATAAAAGATAACTGTTACAGGCGCTGAGACAACCTCACCGGCCACACCTCCCGGATGGGCTAACAGCCCAAAAACCTAGGGGCGGGCCGTGAATTCACGTGAGGCCGCAAGCTACCTTTGGCCCAACTGCTGTGTCGATGTAATCTCGACCGCCCTTTGTCATCCAACGGCTGGTGTCCTTACCGAATGGTCCAAACACGACCGTCATTTTTGCCCTCCTCTTTTCAAGCAGCAGAGAGTGACGGCGGCGGCGCCGGCGGCGATGCATGCGCGCGGCGAACTGATGCCTTTCGCTGCTCCTGTGTAGCGGCGTCAGCACGTCGCGCTCGTGTCTTGCCGTCTCCACGTTTCCGCGCGGAACTGTCGCATCGGAGAGCAGAGCGCATGGAGCCAAGCTGCGACTGCGACACGGCGCTCGGCACCGCGAGATCCCAGTGAAGTGAGCAACAAAGCAAAGCAGGTGTTGCCTGATGCTACCTCGCAAACAGGGAAATTGCCGCGGCGGCAACGCCAATGCTTCAGCCCGTAAGGTACTATATAATCCCTACATGGAATCGCATCGAATTGGCAATTGGCTTTCTCGGGTCTTTGGGGAAAAATTGGGGGACGGTTTTGGGTTTCAGATTTTGGACGATTCTTCCCTCCAACAAGCATCACGGCTAACATGAAGAGGGTATTAACTGTTGCTAAGCTGGACAAACATATAAGTTGAATAAACCCATAAGCATGATCAACAGAGCCAAACTTTGATCCCCAATTCATAATGTGGACATGATATTGGGGTTACACATAATTGATTAACATCGGCAAGGGCTTAAATCTTGACAATTAGGCATGATTGGCTAGGACTGAGCACAATTATATTAGGTCCCTAATTAGTGCTTATCAGTTATCATTATTAACAGAGGCATTAGTGTTCAGAATTAGGCTAATTGGCTCTGGTGCCATATTTTTATTTTAGATCTTAGACTGCAGGGTTGACTAGCCTAGTGAATGAGAACACCTAGTACAAGATTAATTAGCACTGACCCTAATGGCATGAAGATCAAGTGCCTGCTCAGTACATGCATGGAGCAGATCACGGGAAGACGTCGCGAGTCCTGGTTGCGACGTTCATGTACCTAACGGCCCATCGTCTGCATGGGAGTTGATGGTCTTCACGCCCTACCTGGCCCAAAACCTTGATTGTTTTTAGGGATGTTTAGAAGGTAATTATCTTAGTGAATAGTTTTGTTAACACCCTATATTCTTTTTAGCTAACACCAGGCCTTACTCTCTAGGCACACTTCAGATAATATGCATGTAGCCCCCTGTTTTCTTGGTCAAGGCTGTTAAGCTGAGATCAACTCTAACATGATTATCATGGATTGTGGTTATCAATACCAACAGATTATGCTAGAGGAGATTTTGAAAATTGTTACATTTGTCAATTTTTTTTCATCATATTGCTCTTGTAAGTATTCTAAGAAGTAACCATATGCAACTTCAGATGCAGAGCCTGATCATCTGAAAAAATTGGAGAGTGATGAAATTGACAATAATGTATCTTGTAGTTTAACAACAACAGTTAGCCAAAGAATACAAGAAAGACGTAGCTATGATTCAGAAGGGCTTAACATAAACACCAATTGCATCAAGATATATCCCAGACCGCCCAAAGAAGCCAACAATGCTAACTGTTTTGTCTACTTGAGTGTGAGGGGGGTTCCTGTCGGTTGTCCGAAAGGTCCATAGCTGCATATATTAGTCACCAGGGTGAGTGATGTTATAACAACGTCCGGATATGGAGAGCATAGCCCATAAGTTCCAGAAACCTCCTTCATATACTCTGAGGGGCCAAGATCAATCTGCAGATGAAGAGAAAAGAGGACAATCAAACTGCATATCCTCCCAAAGCACTAAACAAATGGCTTTATGCTCCTAATTTTGCCCCAGATGCTTGTTATTTGTCCAAAAGTCACATATTTATCACAGCATCCATCAGTAGCCACAAGCTGCGATCCCCATCACACAAATTTGTTAGGGTTATTGGGAATTATTGTGTTCTAAACTGTGCCTAGGTTGTGTCATGTCATCGAATTGTTAAGCTATATAAGCATGATATGTATGATTGAATCAAGAAAGATGTACATATGCTACCCAGTGAAAAAAAATCCTTAAGTGAAAGAAAAAAAAAAATTATCTGAGCACACTCACTGTTCGGATCATCCCACCAACACCACCCCAAAATGGCATGCTGTGTTCCCTCCCGTATTTGTCAAGGTAAGAAAAGCTGAGTGCATCCACAACTACAGCACTACAAATTCTCACACTTTTCAGACTTTGGGGTACCACCATGATGTCACGAGTGGTACCTCCATCTCCACCCCATGGCCCTCTCCTTTGAAGGATGACCTGGATTAAAGACAATAAGCAAACTTTTAGTCAAACTAGAACAAAGTTTTAGTTTCACAAGTGTGGGTGTTGAACAAAAGAAGAAAAGACCTCGACCCCCCCCCCACCCCCCAGGCCTAAATTATCTAATGGACTAAATTAGCTAGTATGTCTTCAATGTATAGTGCAAATGTCCAACACACTGAATAAAATGTTTTGGGATGGCTAAACTATAATTTTGGGCTTTTGATCTGAAAAAGAAATTATGGGCTTGTTGATGGAAGCACTGTATAAGTATTAGGGTGCATCTATTGTGGGATTTAGTAGCAGGACTTGATTCAATTTATTTCAGAACTGCTTTGGAATTAACAGAAGAATTAGCAATAGCAAAGATATTATTTAGAACTAGCTTTAACTTAAAACATGATATGGTGTTGACAATAAAATGCTTCCACCACCAAGAGTATCCACCCACTTATTTCAATGGACAAGAAGACATAACTCTGAAACACATGGTAACAGTAAACAGGAATGTGGGTATAGTAATAATGGTTGATATAGAGTAGTTTTGAGAGGGAAAGATTTTAAAGCAGTACTTTCTCGTTGTCCTCCTCTACCAAAGTTTTTCCATTCGAGTGCTGTTCATCCTCCAACATTTCATCTTCGTAATATCTTATCACCTCAAGCTTTGGATGGTTGGGATTCAAATTGATTGCCTTCCTCAGGGCTAAATCAGCATCCTCCACCTCCCATTCAGTGGAACCTGTGCAGCGTATCCTTGCGATGACAAGCTTGACTGAAGAGAGGTTCTCTAAGCCAAGATCGAAATCACCATATGCATCCTTTCTCCCCTCACTGTAAATGTTACCTCAAGGGTTTTAAGATTTTGCATAGATCCTTCTGCAAAAATAAGCCCCATTTTATCGTTATGAAAGTGAAACTCAGATAGACAATGGAATTTTCCTTGTTCAGTGCTAATGATGATCCTTTCTTCAGCAGAATCAACTGTAAGACAAAGGAACCACAGAAATGGTAAGCCTCCAAAACTTTGGAGATCCTCCTGTTGTATCATGTTTAGTGTAATGATCAGAGTGGTTAGATCTGATAGCAAGGGGCTCATCCACTTTGGCAATCTAGGTACCCTTCCTATGAAATTTTTGAGATACTGGGGAAACCATGGTAAATTCACGATGAACTCATTGGATATTCCTGTAGAATCAATGTGTAGTTCTTGGATTTTCTCCAGGTTACATAACGAATCAACCAAATTATTCTTGTGGCTCTCATGCAATGTGCCATCAAGTGAAATGTGGAGGATTCTAAGTTCTCTTAGACTGCCTAATTCTTTTTTTGTGAAGGTTGCACAGCTACTGATGCCAACCATTGACAGCAACTGTAGAGACTCCATGTTACCAATCCCTGCTGGTAGCACCACTGATGGTTCAACATATAGGTGCATCAGTCGTCTTAGTCGAACAACAGTTGAAGGTAAATGACTTATGCTTGTTTGCTTCAAGTCCAGGGTTTGTAAATAGTTTAGATTCTCTAGTCCCTTTGGGAGGCTGGTAATACCTGTATCCCTTAGTCCTAGATACCTTAAGTGAAGCAAACTCCCAACACTGCTGATCTGGTTCTGCAGGTCACGACAACCTTCTAAATCCAATACTCGCAAAACTTGAAAGCTTGATAGAGGAGGCATCAGGTTAGCAGCACCAGGGAACACAATAAGTGATCTCGCATGGGACAAATTAATGGCCACCTCTGTTCTCTTGTGTTCTTCATTACTATTATGGAGGCAAAATCGACGAATCCTCTTTGGAAGGTGTGTGAGCTTGTGACCATGTGACGTAATGACAAAATTTTCTTTGCTTGACAATGATGTTATGAGATCAAGCACCATATCATGCACACGGCAAGCTTCTACCATTCCACGAGTATTAATGTGCTCGGTTGAATAAGGCTCCTGTTGATGAACTCACTAAAATATTGATGCCCAAGATTATGTAATGTTTCAACATCGTTACCATGAATAAAGCCTTCGGATATCCATCTTCGTATTAGTTGATCTCTCAAAATAGTGTAATCTTCTGGAAAAACACTTAAGTACAGCAAGCAAGGTTTTAGATGGGAAGGTAAATCATAATAGCTGATAGACAATATTTGCCGCATGCTCTCTATGCTAGGAAACTTTTCAGTTCCAGAACCCATGGAACTATGCACAATGTTCCACTGGTTTATATTCCTTTGTTTATTAGCCAAGAGACTAGCTATGGTGATGATGGCTAATGGCACTCCATAACATTTTCTCAGAATCTTCTCTGAAATTTCTTTTCAGTTCTGGACAGCAACGATCTTCATGACCGAATATTCTTTCATAGAACAACTTCTTGGAGTAATCATGGGAAAGTGGTTTTAGTTTATAGACTGTACCACCATTAAGAGAGCAGCATGATGCAGCAACCCCAGCTATACGAGTTGTTGTGATCACTCTGCTACCGCAGTTGTTATCAATGAGTGCATCATTGATCAAATCCCAAGCTGATTCGTCCCAAACATCATCAACTATGATGAAGTACCTGCGGTTTTGTGCAAGAGCATGTGTTAGCAATGTGACCACACACAATTTTTCCTTGGAAACAATAACATGTAAATGGAATGAAATAATAATCCAACATTTCTGGAAAGGAACTAATGCAGTGATAATGCTCATTATCTCTTATCTGTAGATTCTATGTATAAAGTAAAAGAAACTTTGTGTGGAACATCATGCGACTAGGTCCACAGTGCACATATATTGACTACTGTGTTACCTCTTATGCTCAAGAATTCTGTAAGGGAACTAATGCAGTGATAATGCTTATTATCACTTATCTTTAGATTCTATGTCTAAAGTTAAAGAAACTTTGTGTGGAACATCACACGACAGAATATACAGGTCTACATTGCGCATAAATTGACTACTGACACTGTGTTACCTCTTATGCTCAAGAACCTGTCTGATTTTGTTGATGATTTCCACAACATCCCATGTTTCAACGTTAGTGTAAATTTGCTCACTAACTTGACGGAGTATGCTGCCTAGAATTCTCTTCAAATCAGGCTTGAGAGACACTGTCACAAAGGCATTGCATTCAAATTGCCCCTTCAACTGTCGGTACATCACATTAGCAAGAGTCGTCTTACCCAAACCGCCAACTCCAACAATAGAAATCACTTTCAGTTTCTTGGATGTGCCCTCCTGAACCATTAGCAATTCGGCTACCTCTTTTCTTGGCCCACTGATTGCAACGAGCTTTGCTGATTCTTCATAGATACCGTGCAAACGATGGTCAATTTCTGGAGGAGTAGAAGGTGTGGTGAAAGAACTGTCAACCTTGTACCTATTGCGTCGCTCAGCCACCTCCTTGACTAGGGTTCTCATATCTCTGATTTCAGTGGCGATCTGATGCCGAGTCTTGGCTTCTGTCAACAATCTCAAGCTCCTAGCGATGAATCCTTTGAACCCCTGTGGTGTGGCTGATGGATGGACATTGACACGCACCATGAACTGATCAATGCTGTCCTCGATGTCGTGAGGACAGCTCCTCCCTCGCTTGCCCATATGTTAACCTGGTTGTCATTTACAGGTCCCTCTGACACCCTCTCCATTGCAGCTTGCATGCTCTCGAGCTCGGCTTTCAGGAACATGACCTCGCCCCTTAGGCCTCTCTGCAAACTGTATTCATCAGTTAGCAGCTCTGCCATCTTGAGGAGGAGGGAACTCATTGCACCTGTTGCTATCTCCATCTGCATGGTAGCGAAAAGTGATATCAGCTTACTTTGCCCCCTTTGTAGACTAGAGTTGCTGAAAAATGTTGCCCAACTATTGAAACTGGACAAAATTGGTCTTCTAGCTCGTTTCTTGGGTGGTCTAAAAATATTATTTATTTGGTCAGTGATTTATATCTATTTAGAGTGATTTCAAACCTATTTATTTATGGTTCTTATTGTTTTATTGCTTATAGTTATGCTCATTATTTGTTTAAATTACCATTTTGTAATATATCTGATTTTATACAAATATGTGGAACATGACACCAACCTCACAAATGTCATGCTCCACCATATGCATATATCTTATTTAGACTTGCATTGTAAGCGGAGCGCTTTTTTTTATATTATTGCCTGATGATTAGGTATAGATTTCAAACAAGTAAATAATATGCGTGACTATAAGCAATAGAACACTACAAACATGAACAAGTAAGATTCAAAGAACTTCAAATAGAGCACACTAGATAGATAATTAGAAGAAAATCACACTAGTTTCATATTTTCTTATTATGAATTTGTAGACATTAAACTATATTGCTTCTTTCTTTTAGAAAATAGAAAAACATGAACAGATGTATTTGGTTGCAACGGTTTGCAGAGCTTTTTGTACCTGACTCCCCAGTTCAGAGTTGAAAATCAGCTGACAGTGCAAGAAGGTCGGAAATGGATTTTCTTGGGTTTCAGTGTTAGCCACCGGTAATTATACTTTTGTTTTGTTGTAGTTCCTGCTCTCATGGGTGGTGTCCGCTAACTGGGATGTGGAGTTGCAACAGAGATCCATCATGTTAATTGTAAGTTCGAATAAGTAGCCTATATCAGAAATTAAAGATGCAAAAGCCAAACAACAGTCATCAAAACGTCAAGCAGAGACCTCAGAAGATATATAGTTACGAAAAAGGGCAGAGAAAAAAGAGAAAAAACTCAAGATTCGACACAAATTATTTTCACAACAAAAAACCGATCGACAAACAATCTTTTGATATATGATGGCACACCCATATTAACAGTGAAAGGAAAGAATACCATACTACCTTCTATGGTTGCCAGGGACTGGGAGTTATCCATACATGGGAATGGTTGTTATGATCTCGATTGCAGTCCAGTCGTCCCTGCCTAGCTCCGAAAAAAAGCAGCCGGCCGGCCAGACGGGGAGGTAAGGTGTTGGTGGTTGATCGTGTTATTACAATGGAAGAAGGAATAGTATGTTGTTGTGTCCTTATCATATATAAGTAATATAGTACACGGGGGTGGCTGCGTTTGATTTCTTGACGCTCAAGGATAAGTGGGGTTAGTATTGACCTTTTCCAATTGGTGGACACGTAAGGAGAAGATTACTTTAAGATTGATTGCTGTGCCGGCCTGCAGAATATAGTATGCGAGATGAATGGCGCATGCGACCTGCAGCCTAATTTTGAATTTGACCATCGGCATAGCTATTTTAAACTTTATAAAAACTAAACCCCATTAAATCATCAGCCCACTATTAGATGTATTTATGGTCAATTAGTATTCATAGTTATAGAGTCCGCTCAGCTGGATGAAGTTCGGCGACATTGCTACATTATTTCGTGGGTGGGAAATCAACCAGCCCAGCCGCAGCTGTTGCTTCTAGCTAGCCGAACGAACACGCATCATGTATTTAGTTGTCCACATCAGTATGTCACGTCATCCTTGATCTTCACTTATAATTATTTTATCTCTTTTGTATAAGTAATTTTATTTCAAATTATCAGGAATTTCTGTTGAAGCTGGAGTATATATTCACTTAGTTCTATATGACAAATAAGTTGAAGTCCACACAACCCATATTATTATTCATTAAGTCCTTTGTGAAAGGCGGTAACCATAATATTTTTTTTTTTTTTTCATTTTTTGAGTCGGTTTCTGGTCCAATATGTACCCAGACGTAGTCTACTATAGCACAGGTGGGAGGAGCATGATCTACAATGTCTCCTGCATCTACTATAGTAGCGTTTGTGTCGTCACCTAAGTTCTGGTTAGACCATAATTATCAAACTTCACATAAGATTGTTAGTAATCATGTACAGGCAAAGATTAAGGTTCTTCTGTCATATGAGCTATTAGAGTTTCCAAATGCTGAAGATCGAAAGTAACATGATGGCCTGGTCATTTCTTCCTTGATTGCCTTCGTCTGACACGGATAACAATGGTGTTCAATTTGATTTCTTACTAGATGTAGATATGCGAGAGCAAGAATGAAAATGGAGCAGGCATTATGTGTTCCTTCAAAAAAGATAGCAGTAGCAAGGGAATGTGAATAATGTTCTTGAATCACCGAATGTTGTACCGAGTATAAATTTGACTTGAGATTATCAGATTTCTAGATATAGAATTCCATCTAAATACAAAGAAACTCTAGCTCGTGGACTGGTTACACCACAAACTTAGATTCAATCCAAATACAAAAGAGAAACTGCTCGTGGACTGTTACACCACAAACTTTAAATCCTTGAAAACAAAATATCTTTAACCTTTTACATAGAGATAAGGAGATATTTTGACAACAGTTAGACGTTTTCTTTTTTTTTTCCGACTAGTGAGACGTGATGTCATGATGGTTAGTTTTGGCCTTGCTACTATCATACTGCCTCCTTGGGCCTGCTACCATCGCTGAAAGCTCATCACACCAAAAATCCACGTTGGTGCTTTGAAGATCTTATTATACTCAATTTCTCAACATGTATATGAGTTAGGGGGCTGGTCCAGCTCATATATGAGTTCTA
>JADLZL010001258.1:0-62853 GCA_015844335.1 Chrysopogon serrulatus
ACAAAACAAGTCACTTGTTACATCCTTTTCATAAGTAGATCAATATACATCGAGTGTAAAATAATTATTACAACATAAGTTCAAAAGTAGCGAAAGCAAGTAATTGAGGATCATGCCCATGATCGTACTCCTTCGCTAAGGTAGGAGCCATCCAAATTTTGCGGTAATCATGATACATCACAACCCGCAACAAGTGGGAATAAACCCCGAGTACGAATGTACTCAGCTAGACTTACCCGTCAAAAACCAAAAAAAAAAGTGACACCAAGGAGTATGCAAGGCTTTATATAAGTGGGGCTAGCTTGACAATATTTTGCATAAAAGCATAAGTGATATGAGAGCATTATTTTATTATACTAGCAGCAGATTATTATTAATCAACCTTTCATCTAGATTAGCTTTGTGCTAAGCAATCACTTGATTATATACAAACATTAATAACCATATCAGGTTTATTCCAGCTATCAACATTACCATCATCATGATCATCATCAAAATTAGAACCATCATTATTTAGTGAGTTCTACGATGCCGGGCAAGGTCAAGTTCTCACTATCCGGGAGAGACGGGCGATTCGAATCGATTCCAACCCGAGCTCGGGGTATTCAAAGACACACCCGCACAGACCCAGCTGTGGTCGTCTTAGATTACTCTTCGCACAACTCAGGCTCGGGCCCGGTTATCACGTCGGCAAAAACCGGAAAGTCGGATAGCCAGGATGTTCAAGCCATGCTAACCCAAGGACGACGCCAGACAGGTTATACATGCTTGCCCTTGGTCTAGTATGCCGCTATCCCGCGAATTGCCCAACCGCCGCCAGCGTTCTGTCTTGAGTTGAGCTACCAAGCTTCGCGGCCACTTGGCACAGGGGCCGGGCCAACTATGTGTTGGGCTGCGTTCAACATGACCAAGAGTGAAACAACGCTGGCGTCCAGCTCCTTAATCGACTCGCATGGGGTCCACCGTCCCTCGCCCCGGTCTTCTTTTTATTTTAACACTTGGTTCTTTTCCACGATAGCACATATAGCCAACCGTGGGCGGAGAAGTAACAACCTATATCTCATGGATGACAGGAAATCACCCGACTTCTACCGGTCTAAGCATGGCTAAGCATTTATCTCGATTTCTGAACCTAAATAGGATTCAAGGTATAATTTGTCTTTGGACAAGGAGAGGATATATATGCAGCAAGTGTTTCCAACCAACTCCTATAACTTAATGCAATAAACAACATAAAGTACTCAATTGCATTTTATAAAAGGGTGGGAGACTTATAATGCTCCGGGCTTGCACGGAATATGACCCAAAGTCAGTCAAGTTAGCCTTGCACCAACTTGTGGAACATCTCCACTCCATGCGTGCACTCCCGGTCCTTCCGTCTTCAGGATATGTCCACCAAACACCATCTTCGGGTTTGGCTCTCACACCTTGTCCTTCACATAGCTCATCTAACGTACCTAGATGAGATGCAAGATGCAAGTGCATGAATAAGAAGAATGCCAATAAAAAGATGCAGCCCTCAAGCATGCAAGACAAGCATCAAGCCACACTAGAAGATAAAAGCAATTGGAGAGTAAACTAGTCACAATCATATCAACATTGGTATAACTAGCATATCAAACATAACACCAATATACAAGATCTTAGGTATATTACTTAACCATTAAAAGATACGAGCCACACTAGCATCACACAAAGCGACACTATAACTAAAATCAACCAATTTCTGGACTGCACACAGCGGCTACAAGATTTAGGTATAACTGGAGTTATACACATCCAAATGAAATGCAACAAGACAATGTGGAAAGATTATAAAATTATCTACAATTCATCTTTAATCATCAAAGCATGATTCACAATTTTAACAGGTCGAAATTACACATGTACAGGATCAGGTCTAGAAATTTCAGAGAGAAGCCATTTCTGAAGCTGAATATTACACAGCCATAACTCATAAACTATAAAAGCTATAGCTATGAAAATTTAACACAAGCTAGATATGTAAGTTATCTATAACTTTGTTATAGACAAGTTTTACACAAAGCATCATTAACAAGGTGCAATCATCAAAGTCCTATCAACTGTCCAGAAAGCCTCCAAATTGAATAATAGAGCAAATAATATTTCACTCATGTTTCAAACATCAAATTGAGCACAAGAAATGTTACCAACAGTTGACATATATTGAATAAACACCAGAAAACATCATGACCACTCCTAAATAAATTATTTTCATATACTTTTCCATTTATTTTGATAACAAAGTGGATTAAGGACATATATGGGAAACATATCAAAATTGCACAATAAATTCTAATAAAATTATAGTAGCTCACATATACCCCCAAAAGACTATTGCTTAAATTTCATAGCATTTGGGTAAGTATAGCATTCTCTATGAAAAGACAAACTGCTAATATAATAAATCATATGAGAGCAAGATAAATCTAAAACTCAACCTTTTCTGTAAGTACATGACCATGTTAGAGTTTCTTAGGCCACTACAACATTGTAAAAAGGCATTGGAACCCCATTTTCCATTTTTCCATTTTTATTTGAATTATTAATCAATTAAATCCGATTCCTAGGCATCAATCAAGATAAATAAATAACTCAATTAAACTGCATCCAATGATCCTCAAATTTTTATAACAGTACACACATAGCATCAATAGCCTACTATTCAAATTTCACAGAAATTGGAGCAATACAACATCAGATATGAAAATAACAAAAGCAAACCCTAGGTAGCAAGAATCTATTTTTACTGCACAAACTTTATACTAAAACATGCAATATTATTATACCACTGGATAGATCTACTCACAAGAATTCCAACAAGTCCTCATTTGCTATTTTATGATTTTTCTATGAATTACTACGAATTATAGAAGTTTCAGCCATTTTCTAGAAAAAGAAAAACATAAAACCGAATAAGACAAGCACCTTGCATTAGGAACCCTATACTTATAACTATTCCACTAGCAGTCCAAAACACTGTACAACACTGTTTATATGAGTCACTGACTTTGAATAAAAATCCACAAAAGAGCTCCTATTTGCGATTGATTCCCTTCTTCTTCTTCCATCGAACGTAAGCGGAGCAGAGGCAAAGGACGGCCGGCGGGCTCGTGCCGGCCAGCTGGCCTGCCTGGGACCGGCGGCGTCGGGCAGAGGGCCAAGGTGAGCCCCTGGCCTGCGCACCAGCGCCAGAGGGCTTCGACTCCCACGGAGGCGGCCCGAGGTGGCCGTGCAGCGAGCGGCCGCGGCTGAGCCGTCTTTGCCCGGCAATGGCGGCGGTGGAGTTGGCGAGCCGGCCAATGGCGGCAAAGCAGCAATGAGGAAGGGCAGCGCGGTAGCCGGGGCCAAGCGCACCGAGGGCGGCCTCAGCCCGGCCGAGGTGGCTCGAGGTGGCCCAGCCATGCGCCGGCGGCCATGCCCGAGGGACCTCCGCCAAGCGGACGCTCCAATCGACCGCAAGTAGCTTGCCGCAGGAAAGGGCGTTGGGGGGGCGGGCGTGAGGAGGGGAAGAGGGTGCCGTGCTCTACTGAGGACGAGGTGGCATGGAGGAGGGAAAACGCGGTGGCTGTGAAGCCTGTCCGCCGGCAATGGCAAATGCCATCCGACGGCGGCGTTCCGAGGGCGCAGGAGCGCAGGCTCGTTCAAACCCGCGCCGCCGAGGGAAAGGCTTGGTGTGAGTGCGGGGGGCGGGAGGAGGAACAACAGCTGCGGGGGGAGCTCCGCCGTGGTGGCCATGGCGGCAGCGGGCCATGGCGGCGTCGGCGCCCGCCTGCGGCGCAGCGAGGGCAAGGAGGAGGAGCGCGAGTGGGAGAACGAGGAGGGGTGTGGGGAGCTCGAACGGCGCCCGGGTGCTCCTCATTTGCACGAGCAAGGCAGCAACACGCGCCATCAATGGTGGGACGCGCTGCACTTTGCATGGAGGGCGCGTGCCCCCTTTGGGACCCAGCGTCGGACACCTGGTAGGCGGTACAGTGGCTGGGTTTGGGTGCCGTTTTGGACAGGTTACAGGCCGAACTGGGTTTTGGGCCTTGAAGAAAACTTGTAGCCCATGCGACCCTCTCCAACTTTGATTAAGAGCGACTGGCCATTAGATGTCTCTAACAGTGGGTAATTAAGACTTAGCTTGACAGTGTCGGCATGTTAAACTTGATCAAGAACAGACGTCAAACCTTGTCAACCGATCCAAAAAGATTCCATCTTTTGAAATGCTCTTTATAAAGTAATTACCTTCAACTTCTCTTTTTGGAGCAACTTAAGTTTCTTAACCAAAATTGGAGAACGCGAGACGTCAACCGATCGACATCCGATTTCAGACTTAGCCAATTTTCCAAAGTTCTAAAATCAGCACCGCACTGCCTCGCCTCGTGGGCCCTTTTTGAGTATGTTGCACACATTTTCATGACTTGACCCTTAAACAAAGTTTATTCCTTATAAAATTCTCTTCAACTTTGATTAAAGGAGCACTAACATATAAACTATCTAAGCTACACTTTTTAAACAGCCAAGCAAAAGAGTTCTAGGGCCAACCTAGGTCAAACCGTCACTTAGAAGTATTTTCTGGGCCTTTGCTCAATATGAACCCTTCATGACTTTTGTTGTAGAGTTAATGTAGAGTTAATTGAGTAAGGTTGCATGACTTGGTTGAATCTCGATATACACATGCACTTGATAAGACCTTTCAAGCAAGGATAAAACTTATCATTTCATGTGGCTTTTTGATTCCAATCTTCATGAAACTTTTCTAGTGATCACTATAGATGGATAGTGATATGAGACACATGAAAGAAAGTTTATTATCACTACTTGTTGGCACAAAATCTGCACCCTGCGCCAAGCACACAGCAAGCCAAAAAGCGTGACTTCAATCGGACAGCCGCACGGTTTGGAGATCCGAAGCGTGCCGGTCGGTTTGACCAAAAACCGACAAGGGACAAAGAAACTGTTAAATACAAAATCGGAACGTGTCGGATGAGACCGCATAGTTCCGTATATACGGCCCTCGAAGCCACTTACGGCGACATACAGCTATAGAAGCATGCGCCAATCATACATATGAATCATTCGGCTAATATGAAGGTGAAACACGTAATGTATTGATTGCCGAACATGCATGTATGAGAAGACATGTTTGAACAAGTGAAAGTTGACTACGAATTGAAGCATAACCAAGCTCGGCAATATAACCGACTCGGGGTCCATGAAGAAGGAACATACAAATTATCATGACTAAACTAATCAAAGACCTGCATCTGCCGCACGATACCCGATCCTATCAAAGTCTAAGCGTTTCTAACATGCAAGAACCCGCAACATGTAACAATCTAGATTGATCCAATTTGGCTACGTAGGCATACGATCTATTTATCATGATAATATAAGAGTAAAGAACATTAGAGAGCAAATAGATCTATAAAATAAGAAGCCGAAAACCGATCAAATCTAGATTGGACAAAAAGTGTTACAAATAAATAAAATATTAAAGTCATGCAACACGTGATAACTTAATGAATCTACTAGATCTTGCCAAATCTAATAGAGCCGATAACTAATCCTTGAGCTAGGTCCTAGCCCCGCCGCACGACTCACGATCTAACCAAGAATCGATAACTATCTTGCCTCGCTAAGCTATCAAGCGGACACCTGCCGCACGGCCATCTAATCGAGATAGACAAAGCATAAGCAAAGACTTCTTGATCATCAAGTAGACGCCTGCCGCACGGCCATCCCATCGAGACGAACAAGACTACTTGCATCAAGATCTAAATCCACCGCATGATACTAGACATGATAGCAAGGTTGCCGGAACTTACGGAGGTCGACGGATCGATTGGCTCCTCTCGAAGAACTCGACGACACGACAAAAGGGACTCGAAACGTGGCACGGGGCCGGTTGTATTGATTTGATTGTGAATATTCTTTACAATGGTCGAGGGTCTATATTTATACCCTGGACATAACATGAATCCTAAGAGATTACGACTTACACAATATTTTAAAGGTAACTCAAAAGTATGGCGAGACTCTTGCTATAATTTTCCTCGGAGTCCTTGATCATCACGCTTTTCTTCTATTCGGCTTCCTGCTTGCTACCTTTTGCTTCCCGAATGGAGCCACCGTCTTCAAAGATAGCCGACCGCACCAATGTTTGCCGAATCACCCAGAGTCAATAGCATATACGCTTGCCGAATAGCTCAAAGTTAGCCGATCGCACACTCATTTGCCGAACGCATTGGATTTCTGCTTTCTCATAGATTTTACCGAATCGGCCCATTGTCATTGGTCTTTACCAAAATCCGGTGTTAACACATGCCCCCTCAATTTCGGGATAAAAGTAATTTTGTTCCGAAATTGAACACAGACTCTTTTCTCATTTAGGTCAACACTGTTCAACTCCGTAGCCGCCACTCAAAATCCGATTCTTCTTCGTTCTAGATTCGAGCCTACTTTTAATCCCCAATGGCGACCCTTGATGGAGTTCAGGTATATTCGGCAAATTTTTCTTTGATCTTTCATCTTTCCCGATTCTCTTTCGGCCGTATTATCTTTTTGAAGGAGTACAAGGACGGATTTTTGATCCCTTATGCCCCCAATCCTGATTCGTACTTTTTGGGTCCGATGGGAGATTCCAACCCAATCGAATTTGTGGAGAAAGAAACTTTGAGGATCCCTTTCAAATCTGGAATTGCTCCTCCAAACGGATGGCCAAGCACTTTCAAAACCCGGCCCTTCCCTCCGATCTTTGGAAGGCGGCAAAGTGGTACCAAAGGATCTTGAACAAGAGTAGCGATCCTTTGGGACTCCCTGTGATATCCAAAGATCGCTTAGAGTTATCCCTTTCGGGAACACCTCGAGAATGATTCTCTTCGATAGCGACTTCCCACTTCGGTCCGATGCTACCAATGCTTTCATTTTTGGTCATGGCCCAATGTCTTTTACTTTGGGCGATATCTTCATGATGACCGGCCTTAATGTGACAGAGCCGAGATATCCCTCCAAATATAAGCACAATAGCAAACTGTAAGGCGGTCAAAACTGAAGTGGATGGATCAAGTACATCCAAACGTATATGTCAACCGGTGCCGTGGATCGACAAAGAATACAAGGCCTTTTTAAACATGTGGCTATGCAGATTCATCTTTTGTGGCAAATCCAATGAGCCAACTCTCAATCACATGGTAATGGCCGAGGAGCTGGGCTGCAGGAACTTTAATTCCTCCGGGCAAATATCTCCGGGAGTCGTCTATCACATGATGCATCGGATCACTGTTCGGATGCGTCAAAATGAGGAAATTCATTGTGTAAATGGTCCCCGGTGGTTTGTGCAGATGTGGCTACAATTGTACATGCACCGGATAGTCTCTGTGGACCTTAACACTTTGGGTTTTCCTCCGTCAATGATGATGAGGACGGTCAAGTGAAAGAGAAGGCCTGTCAAACTTATGGAGAAGCAAAGAATGCCATCACCATTGATATAGATCTTGGCCATCTATTCAAGCTATTCTTTAAAGGCTTCAATCATGTGATATGGCTCCCTTTATAGAGAAAGTGACACTCGACCCCGCCTTGCAAATTCAGCTATGAATCTGGGCCGCTCGCAGACAGGGGTTGCTACAAAGATCTTCAATTCTTTCATTAAGCCCCGTGTCTTGCCAGCCAGAGTTTCACCATGGGAGGTTGTTGAATCCTTCCTATGAATTTTATAACCCAAACATGTTTGCCGTGCAATTAGTCAGGTGGGCAACCGCCCCCAAGACTTTTCTTTTCCACCATTATAAGGCCCAGGGAGAGGGTAGGAGATGAGATAGAGGCCAAGAAAATTTTTGAGCTTGGATGGGACCCCGCTGAATTCATGCCTTTACCTCTAGGGCTAATAGAAGCTGCTCATCCTCTGTTCTCCTCTTGGTGGCAAGAGTGGCGTTCTCATATTTTTAACATGCCAGTACATCCTTTGTGTCAAGATTTGCATGATCAATTTGACTCTGACAGTGAGGTAATTTCCTTATACTCACCATTCTCTCCTTTTTTGTCTTTTGCTTCTAAACTTAAGTATTGTAATTGTCTTTCTCAGGGACCTTGAGCTTATTCCTCCTTCTCGGGCCATTCAATATTATCAATTTGGACCCATCCCCGCCTTTAGGTTTTGATGCTCCATCCTTGGCAGCCTTCATGAAAATACCAGCAGCTCTAGGCACAGCACCCTCAAGAAGCGAAGGCAAAAGAAAAACCATCACGGGGTCAAGCAGAGATGTCAATGTGCCCAGGAGAACAAGATCCAAAAAATCCAAACTTTCTCCAAAAGTATACCCCTGGTCCATTTTTGCTTTGAATTATGATGAGGCTTATATTCATCACTTTCCTTTTCCTTTTACAGCCACAGGTCAGGTCCTCGAGATCGGCCAATGCACCAAAAACTACTGAGACAGCTCCTCAAGTATCTCAAGAGGAAGATGTAGAAATTCAAGAAACCACTGGCCATACAGGTACTATTTCCTTAACTGATTCCCCCCTTTCTTTGCACCAGATGAACTGATTTTGATACTCACAGAAGCAGATCATTCTTTGGATAAAGCGGCAGAAGACTCTCCTCCTCATGCTCCTGTTGATAGTGCAGAAATTCAGTGGAGCCATCGGTCATATAGGTAATGACTTTTCATGTACCCTTATTCCTTTTCTTTTGTCAATTTTACTCATTGTATCCATTAATCGTTTTCAGATGATTTCCTGGATGGTATGTCAGAAGAATCATCTTCCCATCGAGCTTCGAACTCATCATCCCCGGGCATCCAACTGAATCCTCAATCAAGTCAGGATAGGGGCCAGCCTGAAGAAGCTTCTACACCAAAGGTAATCCTTTATTTCATTGATTCTCCTAGATAACTCTGATCAATCGGCTAATGGTTCCCTTCTTTCAAAGGACGATACTAAGCCGACTGTCAGTTACTCCTTCACCATTGAAGAGTATATTAATGAAGGTGGTGAAGAGGCTACTTCTCAGCAGAGGTTATCGGCAGAGAACCAGGCTCGGCTAAAGGAGATATCCCTCTTACTGGCCAAAGATATAAATGCTCTTGTTCAAGATGCAGACCAGATAAGAGAACTGGTTGAGCTTATCGACCAAGATATCCCTCCAACTCTCAAGGTCTCTCTAAAATCTGCAACTCATCTTGATGATCACCTTGGCAAGGTCAGGAGAGCAAACAGGAACATAGCCTCTAGAGCCGCTCTGCAGAATGATAATCGACGAAAAAGCATCAAGTTAAAGAACCGCACTCTCGGATCCAGGCGCTAAGGTCTTTGGTAACTCGAACCTGAACTGGTAGCCATGGAGGAGGAAAAGGCCAGGTTGGAAGCTCAATTGGCTCAATTGAATGTGAGAATCCAATCTCACAAAGATAAAATTGCCACCTTGCCGAACTCTATAGATGCAGCCAAAACAAAGATATCATCTGTCATCAAGGAGCACCAGCAGATCAAAACCAAAGCTTACGTAATCCGTAGTTCGAGGATGATGACAAGAAGGTGCTAGAAGAAGTCGGCCGAATTAGGGATGATGTCATAGACGCAATCAAACTGTTCTTAAATGAGTAAAACATTCGGCTTGTAACACACTGTGATTTTTAAACAATTGTGTGCTTTGGTCTTTTCCATTCTTGTCTGACTGATGACATAGCCGAATGTTTTTAAGCTTCCCGAATAGACAGACGGTCATCATTCTGGATTTCCCGATTAGAGGATTAGCCGATTCCTCTGAACCGTCGTTTTCAATTTAGCCGAGCTTGGCCCAGTCCGGTAACGGCCCAAAAGAGAAGTAAACCCTACTTTGTCGTTTGGTATACCCCGAGTCGTGCGCCACGAATTCCATTTTGGCCTATAAATAAAGCCCTCTTCCGGCTTCCACCACCATCGCCGGTTAGCATTCATCATCATCTTCTCACCTTCTCGCCGAAACCCTTAGGAAGAAAACCCCACCTCCAAATCACCAATGTCGAGCGCCGGTGACCATGGGAAGCGTCCTGCGGAGGGAGAAGCAGAGGGGAGCAGGGCGCGACGCCGGCAACGCCATGGGTAAAATCAATCTGCCATCTTCGTGTGTTCTTGCTCACTGTTCATCTCCCCTAATCTTGGTTTTCTTCATCTGCTTAGGGCGAGGGTCATCATTAACCAGTCTCACCTTCTTCCCCCGATGGTGGTGACTCAACCGGGAACCTCAGACCAGCCGGTCTCAGTCTCCGGTTCTTCGAGTTCGTCGAGCTCTTCTGAGTCCGACGACTCATACAACGCCAACCCTTGGGGTCCGGCGGAATCAGAGGGCGAGGACCCTTCGTACAGTCATGAGGAGGCGCTCCGGTTCCGCAAGGAAAGGGACGAAGCCCGGACCGAGCTGGGCGACGTCTCCAAGCAGTTCGGCATTGCGCAAGCCGAATGGGAGGATCGCGCAAAGCGATTCTGCGACGCCATCACGGGTTCGGTATCCTCACATAGATTTCTTTTTTTTCTTTCAATCCTCTTATTTGCATCGATTAACTTTTCATTTTTCAGCACTCTCTACGGAGAACGATCGGTTGAAGGTAGCAGCGACCCGGGCAGCCGACAAGGTGAATGCCCAAGGAGAAACTCCTGAGGCACGCCTGGATGCCATGGATGGCCGTGTTGATCAGGCCGTCATCCAAGGTGTCCACCTTGGCGTGTCCCTCGGCCTGGCAGCGATGTCCTCTCGCACCAATGAGGACTATTCTGTTCAGGCCGTTGGCTTTGCAGGAGGTCATCCTCACGAGGTGGAGGACATCGAGGAGCAGCTGGAGCTCTACGGGGACCATGCTACTGCCCTTTGCCGAATCCACCAATCCCCAATCTGTTCTTAATAAGTTGTTCCAGGAGTAGTTTGTAACTAGGGATTGATCTCGTGAATAATGAAATCATCTTCTCGAGAATGTATCTTGTTTATGATCTTGTGTTGATTGCCAAATGAATGCCTTCAGTGTTCTTTTCGATTCAAAGTAGCTCTTGAGTGATTTTCCCGAATGCAAAGTGACATCACTTTAGTCGATTAGATCTTAGTCTTACACCACAAACGATTTGACGAGTCACCGAGCAAAGTATCATTCGGGATCTCATCTTTCTCCTTTCCCGATAAACCAACCAAAGAATGTTGAGGTCAACATAAGATCATTCGGTTATATTTTGAACCGAAGGCGACACGAATCGTATCGGCTATTTACCAACTTCATATTTCAAAGGCGATGTTATCTCATATTTGTTTGATTCAAATTTTCTTTTACGAACCAACTTCGATCATGGGGTAATATTTCTTAAGATATCGTCCGTTGATAGCTCGGTAAATTCTTCCCCAAACAAAGTCTTCAAAATATATGCATTGCCGTGCACGCATTTTTCTACCCGAAAGGGCCCTTCCCAATTCGGAGACCACTTGCCGAATGCCCTGTCTTTCGATCCAATCGGCAGTATAGTTTTCCAAACCAGGTCACCTTCCAAGAATCTCTTTTCTCTAACTTTCTTGTTATAATACCGGGCAACACGTATTTTATTCTTCTCAATATTTTCCAATGCCTTGAGACGAATAAAATGTAAATCTTCCAATTCATCTATCATCAAATTTGTATAATCTTCTTTTTCCAAATCTTTTTTGCAACATAACTCTTCTTGAACCCGATTGCAATTCCCATGGTAAGACAAGCATGATGCCGTAAACCAATTCATAAGGAGATGTTCGAGTTGACCCATGACAAGCCATCCGATAAGCCCACAACACTTCATTGAGAACCAAATGCCATCTCTTCGGTTTCTCATCAATCTTCTTTTGAATGATTTTGATCATAATCTTATTGGATGCTTTCGCTTGCCCATTGGCTTGTGCATAATAAGGAGAAGAATTATACGACTTGATCCCCATGTCTTCGGCAAAGTCACAAAATTCGAAGAAGTAAACCGGGTTCCTTGATCGGTTGTTATAGTTTGAGGGATCCCAAACCTATAAATTATATGCTCTTTAACAAAACTGATCATATTTTCTCGATGTAACTTTCTTCAAAGGAATGGCTTCGACCCATTTAGTAAAATAATCTGTGGCCGGGAGCACAAACTTATGCCCTTTGCTCGAAGGAGGATGTATCGACCAATTAAATCTATGCCCCATCCTCTAAATGGCCAAGGTTTGATTATTGGGTTCATAACAGATCTTTGGAGCCTTTTGAATATTGCCAAATTTTTGACAATCATGACATCCTTTATAATAGTCAAAGCAATCTTCCAAGCATAGTTGGCCAAAAATAACCAGTTCTCCGAATTATCCATTTCATTCGGTAAGGCGATTGATGTGCACCACATAATCCTTCATGCACTTCATACATCACCTTTTCGGCCTCTTCTTGGCTTATACACTTGAGCAATACTCCATCTATAGATTTGTAATACAAGTTATCATTGAGAAGGACGAACTTAAGGGCTTTGTACCCGAGCTTTCGGGTAACTTTTCGTGATGGATCCTTCAGATATTTGATGATTTCATGCCTCCAATCGCCAACCACCTGATCAGCATCGGAATATTCTCTCCTATAATGAAGACTTCTTGATTTTCACGATATCCAGAAGCAGTTTGGGCCAACCTATTTGCTTCTTCATTATGCCCCCTAGGGATATGATGCAAGGTTGCTACCCGAAAGCTTTTTAAAAGTTCCCGGCATTCCTCATAGTATTCTCTTAGCGTCATTCTTACACTCATATTGGCCAATCAACTGGTTGATCACCAGCTCGTAGTCTCCAAAGATTTCAACAAGCGACGGCTTTTATCTCTACAAGAAGCCGAAGCCCTCTAAGCAATGCTTCATACTCGCTTGATTGTTAGTCACATGAAATTCAATGGGAATAGCATACTCAAAAGTTATTCCCTGTGGAGAAACTAATAGAATGCCAACGCCCCCACCTTTGCTACAGGATGAACCATCGAAAAATAGAGTCCAAGGTACAATGCCTACTATATTGGTGCTAAGGTTATGATGTCGCGTAATAAAATCAGCAATAATTTGACCCTTCACCTTTTTTTTTGCCGACTCGTATTTTAAATCAAATTCGACAAAGCTAAAATCCATTTGCCAATTCTTCCATTTAAAATTGGCATTGACAACATATGCTTGATCACATCATGACTTGAAATAATCACGCATTCGGCTTTTAATAAATAATGCCGAAGCTTAGTACATGAGTAATACACACATAAACACAATTTTTCGATAGCCGAATATCTTGTCTCCGGGTCTAACGACTTTCGGCTAAGATAAGCTATGACTTCGCTCCTTCCCTTCATACTCTTGCATGAGGGCCGATCCTATCGTTAGGGTATCGGCCGCCACGCATACAACTTGAAAGGCTTGTTAAGTTGTGGAGGTACCAAACCGGTGGTGCCTTCATGTATTCTTTAATTTCATCAAAAGCCTTTTGTTGCACGTCACCCCATACAAATTCTTGATTCCTCTTGAGCTTTAATAATGGAGAAAAGGGCAAGATCCTCTCTGATAAATTGGAAATGAACCTTCTTACGAAATTGATCTTGCCGAGCAGGGACTGTAATTCTGTAAGATTGGTCGGGGGAACAACTTTATCTATTGCCTCCATGCTCTTTTTTCCAACTTCAATTCCTCCTTTATGAATAAGGAATCCCAAGAACTCACCGGTGATACTCCGAAAGCACATTTGTTTGGATTCATCTTCAAACCATGTTTTCTAGTGCATTCCAAAGTTCTTCTTAGATCAGCTAAGTGTATCTCATAGTCTTTAGATTTGACTACTACGTCATCAATGTAGATTTCCACAATTTTGCCGATCAAGTCATGAAATATGTAATTCATGGCTCTTTGATAAGTTGCACCGGCATTCTTCAATCCAAACGTCATTACAATCCATTCAAATAAACCAATGTGGCCAGGGCATCTAAAAGCCGTTTTTGAAATATCTTCTATTGCCATGAAGATCTGATTATAGCCAGCATTACCATCCATAAAACTAATGACTTCATACCCGGCTGCTGCGTCTACTAACAAATCGGCAATTGGCATCGGATACCCATCCATTGGAGTGGCCTTGTTAAGGTCTCTGAAGTCTATACAAACTCTCATCTTCCCATTCTTCTTGTAAACAGGAACTATATTCGAAATCCAATCTGCGTACCTGCACGGCCGAATGAAGTTTGCTTCCAATAGTCTTTCAATCTCCTTCTTCACATCGGCCAGTACCTCTTCTTTATAGATCTTCCTCGGAGGTTGTTTATAGGGTCGATACCCCGACTTAATAGGTAATCGATGTTCAACAATAGAACGATCTAGTCCAGACATCTCTGTATAATCCCAAGCAAAGCAATCTTTAAACTCCTTAAGAAGATTTACTAATTGTTCTCTATATTCTGGATTCAAATTTGCACTGATGTACATCGGCCTTGATTTGGAATCATCACGAACATTTATCTCTTCTAACTTGTCGGCCGACATAAAACCGTGTCCCAACTTTCCTTTGTTGCCATCGATAGGGTTACCCATTCAAAAATTGTTGTTCGAGCCGACTGCTTGGATCGGCTGTTGATCCTTGTTGAATACATTAACAGGACCTTCTTTCCATACTTTGCCAGAGAAACAATCAACACCATCATATTCCCAGTAAGCCGGCTCCGAAGCAGCCACACTTACCGAATCATCGGCATGTATGATCTCCACGTCATCCCCTATCCATTGAATAAGGATCTGGTGCATAGTTGAAGGAATACAGCAATTAGCATGAATCCAGTCTCTCCCAAGAAGCAAACTGTATGCCCCCTTGCCGTCAATGACGAAGAACGTAGTGATCAGAGTTTTAGACCCAATCATCAACTCAACATGCACAGCTCCTCGAGTGTCAGAAGGATTGCCAGCAAAGTCTCTAAGGACCATATCGGTTTTTAGCAAATCTTCATCCGTCATCCCAAGCTTTCTGAACGTGGAATATGGTATTATATTGATAGCAGCTCCTCCATCAACAAACATCTTGGTCAGAGGCTTCCCATTGACGTATCCTTTCACGTAAAGCGGTTTCAAGTGACGATGTTTGGCCGGCTTGTCAAAAGTTGCTTGTCGTGTTAGTATAAGCTGAGCCATTAGATCTTGAAACTCGCTTTCATCGAAATCAGAATAAATCTCCTCCTGTACTTCTTGATTGTCAGGAGCTATGAATTCTGATGGGAGGAAGAAAGCCATGCATGCATCACCCGAAGAATCCTTCTCATCGGATTTCTTCTTTGGGCGCCATTCCTTCTTCTCTTCTGCAGCAGCCTGCTCCAGCTCTTTATTTCTCAATCGCTGCACTCTTCTCTTTCGACTTTTCCTCAACCCCGGAGGGCACCATTGCCTTTTTCGCCATCTATATCCATGAGTATTTCCTTCCTCTTCGTGCTCTTCGGGATGAATCCAATGCTGATCCGCGAATCTCTTCCTCTCGATGATCAAAGTCATTTTAATTTTATACGCCGATCGTCCTCGGGAAATTGACTTCCAAGTCTTTCATGGACTGGTCGGCGGTTGACTCGAGGCGCTTTGTAGCCATAATATCGATCACGCATTACGGGCAATTGTTTCTAGCAGTGACTTCAAGCCTTCATTCCAACAATGCTTAAAGAATGAACAACCCCAATGAGACTGTTCTAGTTCCCTTAGGTGTTCTTCTTGTTCTCGGTGGTACATCTCTTCTTCATATCTCCACCGTTCTTCTAAGAACCTTTGTTCTTCATAATATTCTTGTTCTTCTTTGTTTTACGCCATTTATTCAAAGAAGATTCGTGATGTCACCCTTGGCCCGGACGTTTCACCTTTCTCGGTTCGGCTATTTTTGAACCGAACTTTCTCTTTTAACTCCTCGGCGATAATCTGTCGGTTGGGGTCTACATTACCATTTTTTCGAGCTCTTTTCGATGTCAACACTTTCATCTTTCCCTTGCCTTTAGGGTCATCTGCAGAGACCATTCCGACAGAGAAAGAAATCATGTTCTCGAGGGAAAGGTTTGCCATCAATCTTCATCTTGCCATCAAATTTCAGATGTCCTTCCCTGAATTGCCTTGAATCCGAACTCGAACACTCGGCAATCATTGATGGAGTGAGAATTAGTGTTATGATAACCACAATATCTCTTATCTCTCACCCCTTCGGGCGTAGCATGGGATGCCCCTCCGGTAGCTTGATGCGTCCTTCCCTCACCAACAGATCAAAAGTTTATCCGATTTGGACACATCAAAATCATAAGTCCCTTTTCGTTGTTTCAGCCACCGCCGACTCACTTGGGTAGGCTCTTTGTCCCAAGTTAACTCATTTGCAGCTATTTCATCTTCATCCTCGCATTTCGGTTGCTTCTTCCAGAAACTCGATACATCTCACTAGCAACATTACCCTTTTGATAGCGGTTATCCCTTCGAAACCCTAAGCCCGATTACTCATGACGGCTAATCTCCAGGCGAGTTGACCGAGATCGTCAAACTCCATGCCGAAACGACTTCTCCCACGACATTCGGCAAAGCATCCCCGCTATTGCTATTCCGGGCAACGATCGTCGGTAAATTCAGCGAGAAGCAAAGACTCTTAGTTTCTCCGAATCTGCGAAGATATTCTTGTGGTGTCTCATTAGCTTTACGCCTTAAACCGGTAAGGTCTACCGGCTTCTTTTCAGTAGTTCCGGTGAAGAAATAAGCATGAAACTTCTGTTCAAGTTCGCCCAAGTACCAATAGAATTAGCTGGTAGAGAAGTAAACCGGTGAAAGCCGGGCCCTGTGAGAGACAATGGAAAATACCGAATCCTCCAAGCTTAGATGCGTGTGGACGCCTCCCAAAATTTGTATCGGTATCGGCTAATATGCTCTGTGGTACTTGTATCATCCCCGACCAGGAAAATTTGGTTAAGTCTGTTGGTGGCTTCACCCTTCTTTGGTAGTGCAACCCTGTTATACCATTCGGGTACGCAGACTTGTATGAATAGGATTGATTCTTTGGCTTTAGGCCGAACTGATGTTGCATCATATCAGCCATCCTCTGCATGATTATGTCAATGTCGTCTTCGGAGGTCCACGTGCCTGTCCTCCGGATGGTATTCCGCCGCACTTCTATATCCCGGATTGGGTAGAGCATCTAGAGCAAGATAGTCGGTGAAATCATGATATCCATCCCCATACATGTTCCTTTGTAACCTGTTTGATCTTTGGAGATATCTTGTATGCGATTGCGGTACTCTTTCAAGTAGTGCCAAACGCCACTTGGCCGTAAGTAGGAGGTGGTTGCTTTTCATGAGTCTCCACTTCATCTTTGTTAATCGGATGTTCCTTCATCTTCGGTTTGCTTCTCTCGATACTTTGGAATGTTGAAAAGCACCGGCCCACGAATTGGTCCCACACCCTCTTCAAAATACTTATCGCCAGCTTGGCCGAAGGTATTAGCCATGATTACTCGGAAAGTATTTAGAAAGGCCGTGTTGTGGTTCGATGGTATACGCCAAGGCTTTATGGACCAATTCGATACCTTTTGAGCTTCTTCCTCTTGAGCAATCGGTTTGATGTGCAAGAAGAACCCTTGGCAATGGCGCTTCGAAAAACCTTGTTGCTCTTGTTCTTGGAGAAAGACATTAAGCATTTATGCTTGTATTGCTCGCATGCTTGCTCCCTTTGTTGCTCTCAACGGGTGCGGGGTTCATCCAGCGTCACGCCCGTAACATGATTGTTATTGACGTCCGACATCTTGAATCGGAGATTGTCCCACCAGGCGTGCCAAAAAAAGTGTGTTGGCACAAAATCTGCACCCCGCGCCAAGCACACAAAGAAGCCAAAAAGCGTGACTTCAATCGGACGGCCCGCACGGTTTGGAGATCCGGAGCGTGCCGGTCGGTTTGACCTGAAAACCGACAAGGGACAAAGAAACTGTTAAATACAAAATCGGAACGTGTCGGATGAGACCGGGCAGTTCCGTATATACGGCCCCTGAAGCCACTTACGACGACATACAGCTATAGAAGGCATGCGCCAATCATGCATATGAATCATTCGGCTAATATGAAGGTGAAACACGTAATGTATTGATTGCCGAACATGCATGTATGAGAAGACATGTTTGAACAAGTGAAAGTTGACTACGAATTGAAGCATAACCAAGCTCGGCAATATAACCGACTTCGGGGTCCATGAAGAAGGAACATACAAATTATCATGACTAAACTAATCAAAGACCTGCATCCGCCCAGACGATACCCGATCCTATCAAAGTCTAAGCGTTTCTAACATGCAAGAACCCTCAACATGTACAATCTAGATTGATCCAATTCGGCTACGTAGGCATACGATCTATTTATCATGATAATATAAGAGTAAAGAACATTAGAGAGCAAATAGATCTATAAAATAAGAAGCCAAAAACCGATCAAATATAGATTGGGCAAAAAAGTGTTACAAATAAATAAAATATTAAAGTCATGCAACACATGATAACTTAATGAATCTACTAGATCTTGCCAAATCTAATAGAGCCGATAACTAATCCTTGAGCTAGGTCCTAGCCTGCCGCACGACTCACGATCTAACCAAGAATCGATAACTATCTTGCCTCGCTAAGCTATCAAGCGGACGCCTGCCGCACGGCCATCTAGTCGAGATAGACAAAGCATAAGCAAAGACTTCTTGATCATCAAGTAGACGCCTGCCGCACGGCCATCCCATCGAGACGAACAAGACTACTTGCATCAAGATCTAAATCCACCGCATGATACTAGACATGATAGCAAGGTTGCCGGAACTTACGGAGGTCGACGGATCGATTGGCTCCTCTCGAAGAACTCGACGACACGACAAAAGGGACTCGAAACGTGGCACGGGGCCGGTTGTATTGATTTGATTGTGTATATTATTTACAATGGTCGAGGGTCTATATTTATACCCCTGGACATAACATGAATCCTAAGAGATTACGACTTACACAATATTTTAAAGGTAACTCAAAAGTATGGCGAGACTCTTGCTATAATTTTCCTCTGAGTCCTTGATCATCACGCTTTTCTTCTATTCGGTTTCCCGCTTGCCACCTTTTGCTTGCCGAATGGAGCCACCGTCTTCAAAGATAGCCGACCGCACCAATGTTTGCCGAATCACCCGAGTCAATAGCATATACGCTTGCCGAATAGCTCAAAGTTAGCCGATCGCACACTCATTTGCCGAACGCATTGGATTTACGCTTTCTCATAGATTTTTACCGAATCGGCCCACCTGTCATTGGTCTTTACCAAAATCCGGTGTTAACACTACTCACATATATAACTTAAGTCCAATCTCGCTACTTAGCTAGTGACTAACACCTGGGGTGTTACAATAATATCCTATCTACAAAAAAATAAAAATAATAAAAATAAAAAATGTATATGAATAATAATAAAGGTGAGTGTACAAAGTTTAAATTAATAATTTACCTAAATACCCTCATTAGTTTAAATATGATTTTCCTACTGATTTTCCATACTCATAAATGATTGTCATGTTTAAAAATCAATTTTGCACAAATTCAAAATCCAAAATAATTTCAAAATACATAAAATAGGGAATATCTTATCTATCACGGCCATCAACAGTGCAATAATAAAAAATCCACAGTATATTTAAAATTCAAACATAGCACTCTGCACCTGGCCGAAAGGGCGTCGAGGGGGGCGTGCCAGGGGTGCGGGCGCACCGCCCCTAGCCCTCTCGTCCCCAATCTTCGCCCAATCGGCCTTGAGGAGCTGAGTGATGGCACTCATGGCGGTGCTCGGCCATTGCACGGCCAGAGTAGTATATAAGGACCCTCTAGGCTGCTCCATCTCTCCACACAAGCTCAAGCATCTCTCTCTCACATCTACACTTGAGCTTGTTTTCTCTCCTCTCCAACAATGGCATATGAACATGCTCTTGTCCTCTTCCATGACACCTACACTGATCTTAGCCTAGAGAGTGTGCAAGGGCCAGCCTATGTGCCCTCGGAGAGTTCATTCGTGAGAGAGGAGGCAAAAGCCATAGTGGCGGCACCACTAGCCCTCATGCCCCCAGCTAGCGATGCTAGTAGCACGGCTAGCACTGGGAGCAAGGTGGCCAAAGGAGGTTCAGGCGCCGCCCGAGCATGGATCGCCAAGAAGCTCAGCGTACGGATGGACAAGACGGCCAAGCGAACAACTGCCGGCATCCTAGGACCAAGGCCAACGACATCAACACGGGCCGAGCCTAGTCGTCTTAGGGAGACTAGGAACGTTTCTGTTGTACCACCTTCGGGCATCTCTAGCGATCCGGGTAGTCCGGCTATCAGCCATAGTTACACAGTAGTAGGCGTTCCCAAGGCAGGGGGCGGTTTCGCTAAGGGGCTCATGCGCAAGGACAAGGGTCCTATGCCAGCCCCCAACGGCCAGGCCTCAGGCTCCAAAGGAAAGGAGCCGTCCGAGGATCCTTCCCTCCCTCTTAGGTTCAAGAGAACAGGGAATCCCTGGATCCACAGGCAGGCCGTTCTTAGCGATCTCAAGGCAGAAACTTCGACTCGGGCCTCTGCTGCCGTCCCGCTCAGCACCTCGGTCCTCTCACTAAGGTACCTTGTGAGGAAGCTCCACGGGGACCTTGCACTAGCACAGCTCAAGATCACCGAGCTGCAGGACGAACTAGACACCACTAGGTTCGCCCGAGCCGGAGGATCAAAAAAAAAGTTGCTAGGGCAGCGGGGAGTGCTTTCAAGCACTGCGGTGATCATCATCGCTCCCGCACCAATAAGTTAGGCACAAATTTACTTTTTCAGTATTTGCTTCCTAATATTTTATTTCCATCAATTATAATATGTGCCTAATTTATCTTGATAATTCCAAAATATATTGTCTACACTTGTTTTTGTCTTCCACTCTTGAGTACAAAATAAAAATTAAAAGCTAGGCACAAAAACAAGTGTGGGGGAGGAGCATTCATCTCTCAAAGGTATGAAATTAATAATTCTCACCCTTTCCCTTGTACATGATATGCTTACATTTTATTTACAAGAGAAACCTGATCTATGAACTTCATTTAAGTACATCTTTTTTTCCTACTAGTAACTTGAATTAGTACAAATGACAAATGATAATATGACCTTTACTCCACTCTATGCAAAAAGACTTGGGATTTATAAATAATAATAACCATGATAAACTTGCATATTTTCTCTTGATAACCCTTGGTCACATAGGAACTTTACCAATTATGAAATTTCTGCTAAAGTATCTTTGACTTAATGAGAGGAAAGTATACTACCTACTGATCGGGATACACCTAAAAAAAGTATATACTCCTGTTGCATGACTCTTAAAAAACTCAGAAGCCAAAAAGAGAATGTGGGCTATAACAAAGAAAAGATGCCATGCCAAAGAAGCATGAGCCAAAAAAGATGCCATACCAAAAAGGTGTGTGCCAAAAAAAAGAGTAAAATAAGGGGTGCAAAGACACCCGACTGAGTAAAAAAAATGGGTGCAAAAGCACCCGCCAGAGAGATAGCCCACTTTTCTCAAAGAAGTGGAAGAGAGAAAAAAAGAGCATGTACAGGAGGTAAACAAATAAATCCTCATAAAATCCCTCCCGATCTAAAGGTATGGTACTTCCCCCATAAGTCTAGAAGTTAGCAAAATAATATAAGAGGAGAAAGTCTCCTATGAAGACCAAGGATATCATAGGAAAAAGCAAAGTTTTATCACCTTTTAAAAAAAATATATATATATAAAAACCCAAGTCCTTAAGCAGAAGTAGAGTAAGGGAAGTAAAATCAAAGTCTTTGTTACTATTCAAGTGATCTAGGAGAAAATATGATGGACTTTGAAATTCATGGACTCAGATGGAATCTTGAAATAAAACTGTATAGCTATCAATTACAAGGAGAACCTATCTACCTTAGTCACAAGCTTCACTCGAGGACGAGTAAAGGACTAAGTGTGGGGGTGTTTGTTGACGGTTCTTAACTCACATCAAATACCGCCAACATACATACAAAAGAGAGATGAAAACACCACCATAACTAGAATATAGGGTTTATATACTAACAAATTCTATAGTTTTGGTGAGTGCACTTGTTTTGCAGGTCTACCATGAAAGAACACCAAAATGGGCCGAAAGCATATAGGAAATCCAAAGATCTTGCCCAAGAACAAAAGCAATTCAAGAGAACCCATATCTACCTACACAATTGGGCCAAACACCACATGTGGCAACCCTCCAGGCCCAACCAGCAACCGACCAGAGAAAGGCGGTGGCCAGCTGAGCCTCCCCTGGTGTGGCCGCACCAGGGTGCGGCCGCACCCCCAGCACCGCCTCTCGGGCCCACCTTTCTCTGGTGGCTCACTTAGGCGGTTCTAAGGTCGGTTGCACGGGGAGTTACTGCTGTCCAGGCCAGAACCGACCTCCAGCAACTATAAAAGGACCCTCTCACCACCTCCCAAGACACACAATCCAAGTGGAGAAGAAGAGGAGAGCCAAGCTCAAATTCCATCCTAGCCTAGCTAGTTTAGTGTAGGGAGTGAGAGAGAGAAAGTAGAGAAGGTTCGGGCGTGTCTGCCATCTCTTGTCTCGGATCCGGAGCTTTCGGGTTAAGGAGGCGGAGTGCTGGACGTGTCAGCTCCCCCTCGACGTGTACCTCTATGGCCATATACTGCTTGGAGTATAAGGTCCGTGTTCTACTACGGTGGTGAGCCTAGCTAGTTTAGTGTAGGGAGTGAGAGAGAGAAAGTAGAGAAGGTTCGGGCGTGTCTGCCATCTCTTGTCTCGGATCCGGAGCTTTCGGGTTGAGGAGGCGGAGTGCTGGACGTGTCAGCTCCCCCTCGACGTGTACCTCTATGGCCATATACTGCTTGGAGTATAAGGTCCGTGTTCTACTACGGTGGTGAGTCTCTATTTCGTATTCTCTTGCATATTACATTCTTACGGGTTCGTTGTTCGTTACTTGCCTTAGTAGCGGATATTCTAGTAGAGGACTCCTGATAAAGACGGATGTTTCAGGCCAATGCTAGAATAGTAATCGATAACGTAGACATGGTGTCTAAGTTATAGGTTACCCTCGTTTGCCTCACACTCCACGGGTGAGGGGTAGGTGTTAGGTGGTGACAGCCCTAACATCCTTTGTATTCCCCCACGTTTGGGTGTGGCGTAGAGCTGTTAGCCGGTATCACTTAGCAGACTAGGTGCGATCCGGTGCCCGAAACAAGAGTGTAGTAGGTAAGATTATCTTCGAGTAGAGGATCTAAACCATAGAAAAACCTCACTACCCAGGATCTCTTTTCTTCAACCCACCGGGGCGGACTAAGCTAGTTGACTAGACACAACCGTTCTTCGTGAAATTACGATACCCTGTCTATCACCGGGTGAAGTGCTACGACGGTAATTCCGTGCGCTTACGGATTTGGCTGCTTTCGCTAAGAAATACCAACAAAGATCCAGAGAGACTCTTACCAAGAAGGAAGTTTGCTGATACGAGGGACATCTTTGAATCAAGCTCAATCTTCAAGGAATCAAGCTCTAACATCTGAAGGAGAAGAATTAGAAGAATCAGGAAATTTAGCACCAGCTTTTAAAGCTATGGCCGAGAAGACGCTACACGAGTTCTCCGCTCCAACAACCGCCAACATCCGCACTGGACCAAATGTCAATATTGGTGACAATAGATTTGAACTCAAGCCTGCTCTTATCACTATGGTTCAAGCTAGTCAGTTTTGTGGAAAGGCTCATGAAGATGCAAGTGCACATTTATAACACTTTCTAGAGATTTGCAGCACCTTCACTATCAAAGGTGTTGTTGACGGTGGATAACGTCAATATTTATTAGAACTTTAGACATGAACGGATACATGAATACACACTAGTCTAGGGTTTTAACTGACAATTTACACAAGTTTTGCATATTCTATATTTTCTAGGGATTATTCCAGAAAAGCATAAAAGAGGGATTAGAGTGCATAATTATCACGAAACCTAAATGCCAATGGAAATCATCATCATCAGACTCAGGAAGGGTCTAGAAGACACCCGAAGCAGCGGGACCCGTTGGGGCCACCTGGTGGGGCCGGCCGGCCCCACCCTGGCACCGGCCGGCGCCCTAGGTCAAGCGGCGACGCTCCCCTTCTGGAGTCTTCCTCTCACGCTTCCTTGGAAGTCAAGCAAAGCATCCCTACATCGATTTAAGGTCGGTTTGATCCGACGGTGCACACAACATGAAGACGCAGATCGATGACGTGATGGTTTCTTGCCCCCTACTCTACCTCGGCCTATATAATGACGCCCCAAGACCCCTTCAAGAGGCATTCTACACCCCTGTGCTTCATATTCTCTACATAAATTAGGGTTAGGGTCCCTCTAGTTGATCTATTTCTAGTTCATCTAGTTGTAGCAATTAGGAGAGACTAGTTCATCTAGATCTAGTCTTGTTTAGAGATTAGAGAGATTGAGTAGAGGAGTAGAGATTCTATAGGAGTTTCGGCCTGTCGTTGCTTCTTTATGGCCATATTCTTCTGGATTCAGCTTCCTCGCCCGGAGCTGTATTCTGAAGTACTTTTGTATTCGTCATTCCGATTTAAGTAAGCAGTTGTTCTTATTTGTTCTTAAGTTCACAGCTCATATTGAGTGCTTTGATCTTGGTCATTACTTGGTTGAAGTAGTATTTCATAGTGTAGGCGTGGTGCCTAGGCTAGGTTTACTTGTGGATGTCCCCTCATTAGCCGGATAGTGGTAGTCCGCGTAGGTGACAGCTGCGTTGGTTCCTCTGTAGTCCACTTCCCGTTGATAGGACTGATAGGCTTATAGGTTCTTGGTAGGAGATTACTCTGTTTCTTTTCTTATTCGGGATACTTGCCCAGTTAGAACAATATTATATAAAGCTTATCGGTTATCAGAACTAGAGTTCAATAGCTATTTCCTCTTTCTTGATATTATCTAGCCTAATTGTAGGGTTAAGTCTATGTACTTTGTTATCATCATAACTGTTCCCTGTGGATACGATATTTAAAACCTCTAGGTAAAATATGACACTAGTATGATATCTGTGCGCTTGCGGATAATCCTACTTAAAACTTATTTAATGGAGTGCAGTTAATTTATACCAACAAGCATTTTTGGCGCCGTTGCCGGGGAACAGTTTCCTGATTTTGACTTAGTCTAGCTTAATCTTGTATTATACTTTTATCTTTTCTTATTTTATCCTATTCTCTTCATTATTTTTGGGTTCATCCTTATGGATGCTTTTAATTCTATTCCTATCTGTCTTTATGGCATGCACGAAAGCTTCAGGCCACCAAAATCTAATAAACCTATCATAACACTTGGCTGTGAGCTGCACCCATGTTTAATTAATATGATTTGGGATAAACCCTTCTCGGGAGAAGGTAAAGAAAACCTATACTCACACTTACGAGAATTCGAGCAGACCTGTGCATGCTTGCACATTGCTGGCATGTCCGATAAGACTATTAGTTGGAAGCTTTTTTTGTTTTCCTTGACTGGAAGAGCCAAACGTTGGTATAATCGAGCCGTAGGGAGTATGCAAGGTGATTGGAAAATATTATACTCTGAATTTTGTTTATATTTCTTTCCCATCCATAGAGTAGTTAACCTTCAAAAAGAGGTTCTAACTTTTAGGCAACTAGAACAAGAATCTCTTAGTAAATCATGGGAGTGTTTTAATGAACTTGTTACATTTGGCCCTGACCTTGGTTTTTCAGACCCTGTGCTTATTTAACATTTTTATTTGGGTCTTACCAAGGAATCTAAGGAATCTCTTGATTTAGCCTCTGAAGGAGCTTTTCTTCACTTACCTATAACTGAAGCAAGGCCTATGCTAGAAAAGGTTGTTCAAGCCTATTCTGAGCTCCCCGAGGAAGAGAAGAACTTATCACTTGAACTAGAAACGGAAGTCTTGGTAGCTAAAACACAATCATACTATTCCCAAGATTTAGCTATCAATCCTAAACCTTTGAAATTCCACTTTGATGATTTAGACTTCCAGTTAGCTAAGATGCTCGTAAATCAATACACATCAGATCTTCTCAGAAGAGCATCTTGGAAAAGTGTCAACTTCTTTTTCTCTCATAAAAGACACTGGGGAGAGTTCAAAGATGGCATGTCGAGTGATGTTATAGAAGGAGAGCCAAGCCACTTAGGAGTAAATTCTATCTTCTCCCCTTCTATGCCTATAATAAATGTCTCTAAACCCATCTCTAAACCCATCCTTGACCCCAATGAATCTTTTTATGCTCTTTCTACTAAACTTTATAATGACCCTAGAAATCTATCAAGACATCTCAAGAATAAAAGTCATAGGAATGCCCAAGAAGAGCAACGACAATGGCAGGAATGCATAGAACATACTAAAAATACATATGCTATTGTAAAAGAATGGATGGAAGAGGACGAAGCTTTAGCACTAGCATCTAAACTTGGTTTAAATTCAATTGGTGAGCTTAAATCAATTTCTTTAATAAACAGAACTCACCCAAGTTTAGAGAAAGCTTTAGAGACCAACCTTAGGGATATCAATTCATGGGAAATTCTAAAAAATAAAACATCCAATAAATGTCATAGGCATGAAATAATAGAGGCAAATTTGTTGCGTATAGATATCCATGAAGAAACACCCTTGGAGTTTGAAAAGGGAAATCACATCGATGAACATGGGAATTATCTCATAAACACTTCATCGAATCCATGGTCATATGAGAAATCTCCTAAATCTTTTGGTCTTTCTAATATTACCACACACGAGATCTTCAACCCCCTCTTTATACCTGTTTATAAAATCATTGAAAGGGTGGTTGTAGATGCATATGTTTATCATAAATATTATAGATCTCGTTGTAATCTTGATATAGGCGCACAAAGGCTAGTGTTCTAGAGGAAACCACCACACGAACTCAACGTACAATAATTAGAAGGTTTTTCAAGAATAACCTTGTATCCTAAAATAACCACTCTTGAAAAAAAACATAGCTATAATGCCCTTGTGAATTCATGAAAATGTTCCTTTGGATTTTTTTGTCACTAACCATTTTAGGTTTGAAGTGAGAAAATGACTAATGGCAGCAATAGATATGTCCAACCAATTATCATGCAATATTAATTATATCCATCCAAACTTAAATCTGCCTTGCAAAATTTAAACTTGGGGGAATGGACTTATTTAGAAAATCCTATGTTGCTAATATTGGTTCTATCTACTTTTTAATTCATGTTCAATTATTTACCTTTTCATCTCTAAATGAATAAATCACTATAAGTATTTTCATATTACCTTTGTTTGCTACAGTAAGATTTGGTTTGAAAGTACTGCACATACTTCCAAAGTCTTTTTTTGAATTAAGCGTGGTGATTAGGTTAAATAGCCTTCCTTAACTAAATTAGACATAGAGTTTAGCTTAGTTATTGAACTAGATATTGTTGTAGTAGATATTGGATATTTTTATTGGGCTAACCTCTGCAGAAAACTTTTAAAATTAATTTGGGTAAGTCATGAGATAAATTCGAATTAGAGATGAGACAGGGCACATGCTTAAAAAAGAAGACATAGCTCATTCATCATAAATGATAGAACTATGAGTATTAATGATTCATTCACTTTATCTTCTACTATAAGTTACTTTGCCTTAAGCCATGTCTGTATAAAATATGATCTATGCTAAAATAATATCAATACTATCTTTTCATTAGCATAGACAGAACAAAATGAAATACTAGACAAGCAACCTATGTTTAAAATTTGTATATTCTTTCGGATATGTGTTGTCCACTAATCTATTGCAGGCATAATAATGACTGGAGTGAAAAGAGTCAAAAGATCAAAGAAGCAAAAGATGGCAAAAAAATAAGTGCAACAGAGGAGATAAGATGTACATGAACAACTCAAGATGCAAGAGAAAGGACCACCAGTCATCTATCCTTCATCACTTAGTGCCATCACGCTCTAATAATGAAGGTAATATCCTAAGTAAAGTGGTCACTGCTCTTTTCTTTGTCTTGGTGCACACATAAATGCAAACACAAACATGTTAGAGTTATAATTTTAAACCAAATTAAACTCAACATGCTTTGCTCTTTAAAATTGTTTGTGGTACCGTTCTCTTAATCTCAGTCTTAACCAAACAAGCTAAAATATTACATTCGATCTTGAGAAGATGATAGTCATACTTATTTGAAGAAATTTATAAAAATAGACAATCCTTCTATTGGTTAAGCAATTTCATTTTTTACCATGTAAACTTAAATGCAACAATCAATGCTTAATCTTTTGATCTTACCACTCATGTCATAAATAAACAAATCATGTAACACCAATTTTATCTTGTTCAATATGCCTAAAGATAGAGAAAAATAAATAAAGGGATAAATTTGGTTCTGTTGGTGTTTTTCCCCAGCCAGAGCCCATGCACTTGATCTCGCCTTGGTTTTGCAAACGGGACAACGCATCGAGCAAAGTTTATTAATTCTACAAGTGAAAGTTACGTGAACATGCACACCGAGCAAGATCTTTGCCAGCTACTATTAAAGCTCTACTTCAACCTATGGGCCAAACCAAAGAATAAAAGTGACATCATCATCACTAGAGGTATGCAACCATCAAGACCTCCATCTCTTAAAATGGAGAGATACACAAGAGTGAAAGAAGAAGATCTATCGGTAGACTTTAAATTTTGTACCCTTGCCATAAGGTAATATGGTAGTTATCTAATTAATTAGTATTCCTGTCTATATTAATAAATTTACCTTAACATATTCATCTTCATAAATATTAAAAAGAAAATAAAATAAAATAAAAATCTTTATTGCTTCATTTCTTTGCATCATAAAATATTAAAAGCCCCACGTGAATAAACTTGTGGTAACCCCTGTAGGGAATATTTACTGTGGTGGCATAAAAAAAAAATAATAATAGCTCCTGTATTTAATTTCTTGCATTATAAAAATCCTAAACCCCATAAGAATAAATATTCTCTGTGGTGGCACAAAAATGCACATATATTTAATTTCTACATAACTAGAAAATCCTAAAAAAAGAGAATCCCGCTAAAACTTATCAATTTAAAATCAACTTATAAGATTAATCAATTATTTATTGGCTAATCGCTAACCTCTTATTAAATTCGAGCCTCGAGTTTTGGTTTTTTCTTGTTGGAGTATAACTATGCGGGATAACATTATGACTAAGGAGTGAGTCTATCGGTGGAGCCCACTAAGACTCGCTGACAAGCTCGCCCTAAAGATCATCAACACCAAGTATTGCAAACATCTAGCTTGAGGGAGGAGCATCCTCTAGTTATCAGGTAACTATACCTAGGCGATTATCGAGTCTATTTTATATAGTCATAAAATACCAAAAATATATGGGCACATGAAGGTCCATGTCTTTAGAGTCTTGTAAGTCCAATAGAAATAAAAAGATGAATAACAAATTTAAAATAAAAAACAAAATACTTATCTATATATTAAGATGTGATCATAGAGTATGTCTAGTTAGTAAGAGTTGAATAAAAACTAGAGAACATTAAAATTTTGTCTTGGAGATGATGAATAGTTGCTCTACAGTAATTCCTTTCAAGTGCCTAGTTTTTAACCATAAATTCTCCTGAGTTTTGGACATAACTACTTTGATATAAGAATTTATTCTGAACCTAAAATTTGTGGAGGCATATGCTTGAGCTAAGTCTAGGTAATTGATTGATATGATACATGAAGGTCTAAGCTGCTATTTATCTTATTTCTAGCATTACTAAGAGCATCTCCAATAGTTTTGTAAATGACTTGCTATCCTTCAAAATTTGGCAAAACATGCAAAAATCGTTCTCCAATAGCTTGCTAAAGTTGGTTGCCAAATTTCTGCACTTGCCATCCGGCGTCGCCGCGCGCGTATATTTGCGCACGCGCATCCGGGTTGCTATCGCGAGCCCGCGCACCTCCGACCTCCTTCCCGCGCGCGCGTTGACAACTCCGTGTCCTCTTCCCGCGCACCACCGCGCCAAAGAACCGGGCCACGAAGGCGGAACCTAGAGCCGCTCGCGTCGCTCCCCCACGGGCGTCTCGGGGCGGAACCCAGCGCCCGCTCTCCTCTTCTTGCTCCATCCCTTCTCCCTCCCTATCTCCGGCGACCGGCAGGTCTTTGCCTCTGTGTGGGCAGCTGGCGGGGCGGATTCGGACCCCCGTGCCTGGATCTGCCGTCCCCGACGCCGGAGATGCGTGGTGCGGCGGTGGCTGGCGCCCTCCCCGACTTCGGTCGCGCGCGCCCCGTGGTGGACCTCCCGGCCGCCGGCTCACCGCCACCCCGGCGCCCGCCGGTGGGCAGCGGCCGCAAGGAAGGTAGCGGCGGGGGCACTGCTCTCCTCTTCTTGCTCCATCCTTCCCCCCCCCCATCTCCGGCGACCCGCGGTTCTTTGCCTACAGTAAGCCAGCCGGCGAGGGCGGGATTCGGACCCGTGACTGGATCTGCCGTCCCTGACGACACGGATGCGCGGTGCAGCGGTGGTCGGCACCCCTCCCGACTTCGGCGCGGTCGCTCGTCCCTCATGGTGGACCTCCCGGCCGCCGGCTCCACCGCCCCTTCATCTCCGCCGTGCTTCGTGCGGCTGGGGGTGGATATGGGCCCTCCGGCAGCGGCCTGCAAAGGTGCGGCGGCGGCCGGACGTCCTCCAGCCGGCGCGGCGCATTGCGGCTGCATGGGCGAGGTAGGAAGACATCGGGGTGTACCGGTCAACAACCTCAACTGGTGCGCCCTCCTTGTTTTTTGTTTTGGCAAGTTAAAAATAGGAAATTGTTGGAGAGACCTTCTTTTTTACTTGGTATATTATTATTGCAACTTGCTAAAACACAACATTTGTCAAGTTATTTTTACAAAACTGTTGGAGATGCTCTAAGTTCTGGAGATTTATTTTCAAAAACCTAAAATCTTACATGATGAGCTCTTGTATGACAAAGTTTGAATTCCTACCAAAGCCATATATGATACATTTAGAGTTAGAAAAACCTTTGCGCATTCATGCTGCTTGCTTTACATTGAGTTTAGTCAATCTTTGTTGTATACCTTATGAGAGCCTTGTCATGCTTTTAAAATCAAGATCACTTACGCACTCCACCCACATATGCATTACTCCTACTCTGAGATGTAAGCGCAGTCATTTCCACTTTCATCTAGATCCACCTTAAAAATATTTTTCTCCTATACTAGGAGTAAACACCCAAAAATATACCCTATAGGACAGCCCCCATTTAATTCCTCTAAGTTCGTATCATTATCTCTCCAATTATTTACATTCAAAGGATGCATGTGGCTATGTAAAAGTATTAAAAAAATAGAAGAAGAAAAAAAAAGGGAGTAAAAGATGGACTAGTGTCCCAACAATTAAAACAATGGGTACATAGATGCCCGCCACCCAGATTAATTAAAAAATAAAAAAAGAAAGAAAGAGAGAATAAAGATAGCCCATGTTTTCCCGTAAAAAGTTCTAAGGAGGGAGTTATCTTCAAAGAGCAAAAGTAGAATTAGTATTAGCCACTAAATACCATATATACACCTATCCACCATATTCCATACACATGCACATCTTGATTTGATTGTATGCCTTGATTCTCTGTGGATCCATTGTTTGATTTTACAACATATGAATTGCAAGTATGCTCATCCTTGTTATTGCCACTCCTATAAGCTCCACTATAAATCCTTAATTGTAGGAAGGCATAACATCATTAATACCTTAGTGAGATCCATAAATACCATATATAATAAGAGATTTGAGGGTATCATACAATTAAGTTCTGAGTTTTATTTTAAAAATTTATAAAACTCTAGAATATTGGTACTGTGAAGAATTTAAGACATAGTGCTTGACTTGATTGTTCTATCTTTCGATTGCTCAAGACTTATGCAAAAGCTGTAAAGCTCCATAGTTAAAGGTAAAATGGATAAGTTTAAAAGTTAGAACAATTTTGTCTAAACCGGAGGAAAATTTATGTTTAAAAACAAGTGTATTTAAAAGAAATAAAAGTATTGTAGCAACTCCTGATCCAAGTTTATTAATAATTAGACCTAGGTTGTTTGCCAAGGGACTGGCAAAAGGTAAGCATGAGGGAGTTGTTGACGGTGGATAACGTCAATATTTATTAGAACTTTAGACATGAAAGGATACATGAATATGCACTAGTCCAGGGTTTTAACTGACAATTTTCATGAGTTTTGCATATTCTATATTTTCCAGGGATTATTCTAGAAAAGCATAAAAGAGGGATTAGAGTGCATAATTATCACGAAACCTAATCACCGACGGAAATCATCGTCATCAGATTCGGGGAAGGGTCTAGAAGACACCAAAGTAGCGGGACCAGGGGGGCCACACTGGGGTGGGGCCGGCCGGCCCACCCCGCGGCGCCGGCCGGCACCCTAGGTCAAGCGGCGGCGCTCCCCCCCTTCTGGAGTCTTCCTCTCACGCTTCCTTGGAAGTCAAGCAAAGCATCCCTACATCGATTTAAGGTTGGTTTGATCCGACGGTGCACACAACATGAAGACGCGGATCGATGATGTGGCGGTTCCTTGCCCGCTACTCCACCTCGGCCTATATAATGACGCCCCAAGGCCCCTTCAAGAGGCATTCTACACCCGGTGCTTCATATTCTCTACATAAATTAGGGTTAGGGTCCCTCTAGTTGATCTAGTTCTAGTTCATCTAGTTCTAGTTCATCTAGTTGTAGCAATTAGGAGAGACTAGTTCATCTAGATCTAGTCTTGTTTAGAGATTAGAAAGATTGAGTAGAGGAGTAGAGATGCTAGAGGAGTTCTGGCCTATCGGTGCTTTTTCGTGGCTGTATTCTTCTGGATTCAGCTCCCTCGTCCGGAGCTGCGTTCTGAGGTACTTTTGTATTCGTCATTCCGATTCAAGTAAGCAGTTGTTCTTATTTGTTCTTAAGTTCACAGCTCATATTGAGTGCTTTGATCTTGGTCATTACTTGGTTGAAGTAGTATTTCATAGTGTAGGCGTAGTGCCTAGGCTAGATTTACTTATGGATGTCCCCCGATTAGCGGATAGTGGTAGGATAGTGGTAGTCTTCCGTGAGGTGACTGATAGGCTATAGGTTCTTAGTAGTTGGTTCCTCGTTATTTAGGATACTTGCCCAGTTAGAACAATATTATATAAAGTCCACTTCCCGTTGATAGGCCTAATAGGGTTATAGGTTCTTAGTAGAAGATTACTCTATTTCTTCTCTTATTTGGGATACTTGATATGCCCGGTTAGAACAATATTATATAAAGCTTACCGGTTATTCTCACTTCTAGGAAAACTAGAGTTCAATAGCTATTTCCTCTTTCTTGATATTATCTAGCCTAATTGTAGGGTTAAGTCTATATACTTTGTCATCATCACAACTGTTTCTATCACGGGCTGTGGATACGATATTTAAAACCTCCGGTAAAATGTGAAACAGAGCTAGAATGATATGATATCTGTGCGCTGTGCCGCACACACAAGCATGCGTGGATAATCCTACTTAAAACTTATTTAATGGAGTGCGACTAGGGATTAATTTATACCAACATGTCGGGTGAGAGTATCAAGAGATGCTATTCTACTCCGCCAATTTTCCCATTCTCACTTCTAGGAAAAGCAAAACATTGAGTGGTTCTACAACAACAAAGAAACCCACACTACATGGGACAAAAATGCTCAAACCTAAATAAAGCTTTTCCTAGCGAAGTTCTTTAAGATTTAAACGCACTTGATATGCAAGACTAATGCTCTACGTGGGAAAATTTCAAGCTTTCATCAACAAAAATGAATGATGAATCGAGTGTTCACCGAGGCATGGGAACGTTTTCAAGATTATATTACAGAATATCCTCATCATGGGATGGAGAATTGGCTACTTATGAGACAAAGACCTTCTATCATGGGCTAGTCCGGAGTACCGATGGTGAATCCATGGACGCTCGAAAACTTGGCGGGGCGGTTGTAATGATTTGATTGGGGCTTTTTTGTCACTTAATGAATCCTAAGAGATTACGATGCAACAACACTTATGGAGAAGATGGCCTCAAATCAGCCACCGCCTCCAAGGATAGCTGGAATGAAAAACATGTGCAACCCCGCAAGAGAGGAGGAGGCATGCATCATATTAAGGAGATTGACATGTTAACAGAGGCATGCATCATATTAAGGAGATTGACAAGCAAAGACCTCATAATGAAGAAGCTTGATAGCAAAAGCAATGAGAATAGAGAAGTCATGCACATTGATGACTCCTGCATGACTTGTGAAGAATGTGGAGATATAGGTCACTCAGGAAGTAACTGCCCTACACTCCAAGAGAATGTGAACTTCATCAACAACAACACCAACTATCGTCCTCAACAAAATCAAGTATGGAATCAATCAAATCAATGATGGAATCAACCCAATCAAGGATAGAACCAGCAAAGGCCCACTACCAAGGTAACAACCAAGGTAATAATAATTTCAATAGCAATTTCAATCAACCACCTTTAAGAGAAATAATTTTCAATCAAAATAAAGCTATAGAAAATTTATCTAAGAGAGTAGCATCCAATGATAAAGTGCTAGAAAATATAAATACTAAAATAGATAGTCTAACCTTGCTATTAAGAACCAGCTTAGCTTTAATAAAATGTTAGAATCACAATTAGCTTAGCTGGCCGCCGCTGTTCCACCGATCCATGAAGGTAAGATTCCTGGGCAACTCCTAGAGCCTGAGACCGCAAATCTTGTTGATGTCTGTGCAGGTTACTACATAGAAGGAATGTCAGAAGGATAGAAAGATGAATCCATACCACTCAAGAGAGGAGATCTAGGAAGATCCATGATTCTCATCTCTATTGGACAACATGATTTCTCTGAAGTCGTCTGTGACCTTGGTGCTAGTGTCAACATCATGCCAAAGGTAATCTTTGATCGTATTTTCCCATGGGCAACTTTGTTGTACACGAATATATGCTTGCAGCTTGCAAATCAGACAGTTAAACACCCCGAAGGAAACCTAGATGACGTATGCATACGAGTGGGACAATTATATGTTCCAATAGATTTTATGGTTCTGAATACCAGCAAAGATCTGAAGAGTCCTATCATCCTATGTCGACCATTTTTGAGTACTACAAAAGCAGCTATTTATGTAGACAGTGCAATGATATGTTTCACCATCAAGGGCAATGAAGAGAAATTTAGTTTCAAAGACAGGACCCTTGAAGATCCTATCAATACCTACTATCCAGAGAAGCCTATATACAAAGGAGAAGAAGTACGGAAGACTGTCCAAAGGGAAAGAAGAAGAACAAGAAGCAAGAAGGAAAAAAGACTCAGATAGTCAAAGTAATAGAATATAGACAGGGTCATCATTCAGCTTTGCCAGTCTTAGCTAAAGATCCCGGTCTGCCATCGATAGAGTGCACCATTGGGCAGAGCTCTTTCTACTCAGCCGTTTGCGACACTGGATCAGCAGTCAACATAATATCAAAACAGGTATATAATACACTATTTAATGAACCTATCGATCCTACATATATTTTGCAGCTGGCAGACAACACAACACGAATCCCGGAGGGACTAGCAAGAAACATCACGGTTAAGATCCACACCTATTCTGTTCCTACCGACTTTATGATCTTGGACATGGAAAAAGAAGATGAGATACCTATCATACTTGGAAGGCCATTCCTCAGCACCACTAAAGCTATCATCTACAATGGAACAGGCCAAGTCCACTTTCACTTTCCCAGGAGAAAAGGTACGCTGTTATTTTAAAGATTATAACTCTCCTGGATTACCAGCTTTCACCAGGACCAAGAAGAGAAGCCAGCGCTGCGCCTTGAGAAGAAAAGTTGAGGAGGAGAAAGCAAAAGAAAAATCAACTACACCTGAAGAATATCCACAACCAACAAAAGTATGGAAGAAGAAGGAGATCCCCTCAACTGAATCATCAACATTAGAAGAAGCAACATCTGGGTCCCCATCAGGATCCACTGAAGAACCCTCAACATAATGACCACAAGGAGTCTTGTTCGGATGATGTTAAACTCCGCACCCTTGCCATAAGCTAATAATGGTAGTTATCTAATTACTTTAGTACATTTACTCTTTTACATGTTTAAAAATAAAATACAAAAAAACTTCCTTATTGTTTTATTGTAAAACTTTAAAAAGCTCCAAAGGATTAAGCTTATGGTTTACCCTGTAAGAATATCCACTATGGTAGCACAAAAATAAATTTCCTTTTCTTTGCATTATAAATAGAAAAGCATAAAATATAAGAATCATGCTACACATTCATATCTGCTCATAGAGATAATCAATTACTCATCTGGCTGACCGCTAATCCATTATCATATTCGAGCCTTGAGTTTTGGTTTTCTTCTTATTGTACACCTTTACAGGATTATACAATTAAGAGTGAGACCGGTCAGTGGGTCACCACTGCTAAGCTTACGCTAAAAGATCGTTCAAGCGATATGGCAAACATCTAGCTTGGGGGAGGAGCATTCCCTAGTTATCGGGTAACTATACCTATGCGATTTATCGAATCTATCTTTATAGTTATAAAATACCAAAAATATGTGGGCACATGAAGGTCCACGTCTGTTGAGTCTTTTATGAGTCTTTAGTTAAATAAAATCTAAAAAGCAATTAAAAGAAGTTTTAGTCAGTCTTAGTTAATTAGAGTATATCTAGAGTCAACTATGAACTAGAAATTTTATTTTAGAAATGATGAATAGTTGCTCTGTTAGAATTCTTTCAAATACTTAGTTTTCAACCTTGAGTTCTCCTAAGTTTTAGACATGATTGCTTTAACTTGATACTCTACTTTGAGCCTAAAACTTGTAGAGTAATATGCTTGAGCTAAGTCTAGGTGATTGACGGATATGATATAAGAGAGTCTGAGCTGCTATTTATCTTATTCCTAACGATGCTGAATTCTGGAGATTTATCTTTTAAAAATTTTAAACCCTTACATGATGAGCTCTTGTATGACAAAGTTGAATTCCTACCAAAGCCATATATGATACATATTTAGATTAGGAAACCTTTGCTCATTTATGCTACTTGCTTTGCATTGAGTTTAGTCAACCTTTGTCGTATACTTAAGAGAGTCTTGTCATGCTTTTAAAAATCAAGATCACTCACACACTCCATCCACATATATATTACTCTTACCTTGAGAGTAAGCGCAACTATTTTCTACTTTTATCCATTTCCACCTCAAAATGTTTCTCCTACACTGGGAGAGAACACCCAAAAATATACATAAACCCATAGAACAACCTTTGTTTATTTGCTCTAAGTTCTTTATTGTTATCTCTTCAATCAATTATTGTATCCAAGGATGCATGTGGCTATGCAAAAATAAGAAGGGAGTAAAAAATAGACAAGTATCTCGGCATCAAAACAATGGGCTCAGATGCCTACCTCTCAATGAAAAAAAAGAAGAGAAGAAAAGGAAAAGAAAGAGAGTAAAAGATAGCCCATATTTTTCTAAGAAATTCTAAAAGTTCAAGAAAGAAGAGAGATTCATTTTGAAGAGCAAAAGTAGAATTAGAATTAGCCACCACATATATACCTATCCACCATATTTCACACACATACACATCTTGGTTTGATTGTATGACTCGATTCTCTATAGATCTATTATTTGACTTTACAATATATGAATTGCAAGTATGCTTATCCTTGTTTAATGCCACTCCTATAAACTCCACTATAATCCCTAGAATTAGGAAGGCATGACATCTTGGAGGCCTCAGTAAGATCCACAAATACCACATACTCTGAGAGACTGAGGGTGTCATACAATTAAGCTCTGAGCTTTATTACGAAAACTTGCAAAACTCCGGAATACTAGTTGAGTGAAGAATTTAAGACATAGTGCTTGACTTGATTGTTCTTTCTTTCAATTACTCAAGACCCACATGAAGGTTAAAAGCTCTACAGTTAAAGGTAATATGGGTAAGTTTAAAAGTTAGAGCAGTTTTATCTAAATCCAGAGGAAATTTTTGTTTGAGAGCATGTGTGCTTGTCAGAATGAAAGCATTGTAGCAACTCCTGATCCAACTCTAGGTTTTGCTAAGGGACTAGCAAAAGGTAAGCTTGGGGGAGTTGTTGACGGTGGATAGCGTCAACAATTTATATATCGAAAGGCATGAAACACACATCAAATTCTATAAGGCTAGGGTTTTATCTAATAATTTCCACGAGTTTTAGTGATTTACCAGTTTTCAGGGATTAATCTAGAAAACACCGTAAAAGGGACATAACTACAAATCTACACCATAGAATTATCAACAACTCAAGAATACGCCACACAACTCTAGAAGGATCCAGAATACACCGGAGCAAAGGGGGGCACGAGAGGCTTCTAGGTGGGGCCGCTTGGCCCCACCTGTCAGGCCGGCCTGCCCCCTATGAGGGGGACCTTCTCCCCCCTTCTGGAATGTTCCTCCACCGCCTTTGGGGATCAATCTCAGCCCTACGTGAAGTCGGTTTGATCAAACGGCTGTCGTGCATCCCACCGGGCTATATAAGCGGAATCAGACCTCCCCCTGGAAACCCTAATTCATTCAATACCTCATTCAAGTCATTCAAGGATGAGCCAGTTGAGGATCAAGTCATCTAGAGTTTCAAGTTCTAGTTCCTCATAGCCTTCTAGTTCATAGTTTAGCATAGTTAGATCTAGATTAGAGGAAGTCAAGGCGTGTTAATCAGTCTTGGATTCCGGAAGTTGTCAAGAAGAGAAGAGTCTGGTATAGTTCTTAAGCTTTTCTTTCTTATTGTATTTTTTGCGTTTGTATGATATTTACTAGCAATATTGTTCTTCATCTTAGTTTAATTATTATGTTCATTGTCTACTTCAATACATCTAGTTTAGTTGGTTTGCTATTATATTCATGCACTGGTTCGTATAACGCCCATCTAGTTGATCATATGGTGAGTGGTAGGCAATATGTAGACATGGTGTCTAGATACTTTGCTTATCTATGGATATCCCTAGTTGTGCCGGGTGGTAAGGTAGATCGTGGGTGTGATAGACCCATTGAGTCCTTTATAGGCCTTCCCCCGTACGGTGGATTGGTAGAGTGGGATTGTCAGGTTGAGAGGAGGTTTATGTACTCATCTTTTCCAGTACATTGCTTCGATGTGTTTGGGAACTATGGTAGTATAACTTGACAATAATTACTAGATGTACTTGCACTAGTTGACGTAGCTTTGACATATAGTTAAATACATAGGGGTTATTTCTCTATTAATTGATTAGACAACGCTAACATGATTAGAGTGCTATGATGGATTAGTATCATTAGGAGATGACTAATTAATGGCTTGTTATCGTTATTATTATCTTTATTATCATTATCTTATTTATCTTGTGACTTACCCCTGTTATGAGTAGAGTGTATGACATTGGTTATATCATCTATTCAATGCATATACATATACATGTTATCAATACTATAAAGTAGCTTCTTATCAATGCCTTCCCAGTGGTAGAATATAAATGACAACCTAGTAATACTCTAGGTAAAATGCTACAATGGTATAATTATCTGTCCACTTGCAGAATTGTTCTTAGTTTATATTCATCTTTATTTATTTCTACCTAGTCACATAAAATGATAAGATTTAGTACAACTGGTTTATTCCTAGCTTTACAATTGGGGATGACAACCTAGTTTTATAGTTAGGAGTAAGGGTAAAGAGGCTAGTGGCTAGTTGCTAAAGGCAAGTTAATTAGTACCAACGTTTCTAGTGTCATTGCGTGGGATAGAGATTTGGGTTTTATTGCAGTGACGTTAGGAATGCCAACAAGAGGTTTCCCTCGAATGGATGACCTCTCATCTCTAGAGAATTAGGGCTAGACTTTCCAATGTAGTAGTTCTAGTTGAGAGTTAGGGAGAGCGGTGTCACAGAACCGGCTAAGTTGAATGGCCCACATGCACGTACCGTTGCCTCTCGGGCCTCCGGTTACTTATGCATGGGAGTCAAATGACTGAGACGACTCTGCTCTTCCGAACAGGATCGCATGGTTACATCGGCATCACAGTATTACAACAGAGTTTATATAATTATACAAAATATATTACATCAGAGTTAGCGGAAGTATACAACATAGTTTTACAAACCAATGTGAAATTTATTACAAACCATGGTTCAACTCTCACTCACACAGTAAGTAACATTATTAGTATACAACATAGTTTTACAAACCAATTAACTTTATTACAAACACACAACGAAAGGTAACATTATTAACTTTATTTAACACACAATGAAAGGTCACCCTGCCCATGGGTGCACACAAACATTCAAACATCCTCTATTCCTGCTCTTCTTCCTTCAAAATCATCATGCAACAGGGACAAAATGTCGCCTGCTCATGCGGTTCACCTGCAACAGGGGTTTAACAAACCCTGAGTACATGAGGGTACTCAACAAGTCTTACCCGACAGAGAGAGAATATCAAGGGTATGCTGGCTTATTGGGATTTCTGGGCTAGAAACTAGAGTAATATTTTGCAAAAAAAGCTTACTAACACTGGTGCCTTACTTTCAAGTTTTATTCAAGAAATAACATAGCTTATGCTTGCACCTATTCCAAATAGAACAATTATTACCAAGCATTTCCATATCCATGAATCATGTTTCATATTTAATCTACGAGGTAGGTCAGCGGAACAAGTCTCCATAACCGAGGGGCAACGACGATTCAAACCGATTAATAACCCAGCTGAGGATTCCCAAACCACACGATATATGTAGGGTTGAGCCTTGCATATATCAACCTCTCTCCTGGATCCTCTGAATGGCACTAGGTTCACGCCACCCGAGAGCACAGTACTCCACTGCCATTACCCCGCACCACGGGTGGATTCGTAAGGTGGGTTTCATGATACTCTCGCCATCTCTCCACTCCCAGTGCGTGAGTATTCTATTTCCAAATTAGACTAGCCAGGGTACACAGGCTTCCCGGAGTATGTGGCCAGTACTGCAAAGTCTTGCTCACATAACAGGCCTACTCGAACGGTCCTTAATCAACTCAGATGGGACTAGCACGATCAGGCAACCCTGTCGGCTCCCACCAGAGACAAACCCATGTCTCGTTCGGTCTCCAATTCAATTCCAATTCATAATCATCTACTCAGGACAACTTCCTGAGTGGCGAACCATTGCAAGGTAAAAATAATTGTCATTTGATCTTTATTCTTTAAGCATGGCTAAGCATCACTATCTTCTTATAACCCAAAAGGTAATCAAGGTAGGGTAATCAATTATCAAGGTAGATAATGCATCAATGGTTCCCATTCATAACCCAATAGCAACTAATGCATAATTTAATAAATAAGTGTGTAAACTTTTTAAAACACAAGGTATAGAAAGTTTATGCTCCGGGGCTTGCCTTGGTTAGATGTGTCGGGTCTCCTCGGATGGACCACCAACGTCCAAACCCACTTGTTCCAGAGGATTCACCTCTCCCAGAACTGGATCACCAGTAGCTTCGTCGGTCGTCGAAACTATCGAAGATAAAAATGCATGCTTTACTTAATAAGGAATTGAGGTAATAATGCAAGATGAGATGATCTTATATGAGTGAATGAAAAAGGTTAATACTAAACAATCTTGAGTACAACTTTCCTTCATGAAAGTTGCATCAACTTAATCAAGTGTAGTAAACATTATATACTTGCTCTTACTTATTTAATACATAGAATGAGCAATATTGTTAATACTTCTAAATCATTCAAGCCATGGACCAGCAAGGTTGTTGTGGTTCATGGTCTTCATGCAATTTCCAAAAACAAGCAATTCCTACATTAAACCTTTCTCTTCTTTTTATTATTTATTTACTACTACATGAGACTAGCACTACTATTAATCAAACATAACTTTGCCACGGACTAGTGGGGTGTACTGATCCTTGGTCTTCACTGAATCCCAAAGATCACTCAACATTTTATTAACAACTTGCTTTAAATAAATAATTATTTATTAACCATTTTTTTACGGTCATTTAGTAGGCTTAAAATTATTCTCCAAAGTGAATCTGCTCCAAACAGAGCCAAAATTTTTGTAGAGATAGGTTTTAGTATAGAAAGCTTAACCCTAAATTTTTAGAATTTTTGAATAAATATTGTGGCTTACAAAAAAATCATAAACTGTGCATTTTTGAATTAAAAGGAGAAATTTTTAATTCATACCAATTTTACCAAACATACAAAATTCATATTTTTATCACATAGATCACATCACAAGGATTCCAGAACAATTTTTATTGTATTTTTATCACTCCTATTTATTTAGTTATGATTTTCTAAAAAATCAGCAAATTTATTTATTTCTAAAAATTGAAAAGGGTCAAAACCCTTCACTCACCCGCCACTGCCTAGCCACTACGGCTGACAGGCGGGACCCTTGGTCCATTCACAGTGCCCCCGCGTGCAGCCGCGGTGCACGACGTTGACCGGCCGGGTGCTCGTCGCCGGCGAGGTCTCCGGCGACGGGAAGCACCTCGGCGCACTCCTCTCTCTCTCCCGCATCTACTGACACCCCAAACCCTTCCCTTCGAGCACCGATGCGCACATGGCGGCGGCCATGGCGGACGGCAGCTCGCGGGCTCGTCGGCGTACAGCGTTCCGGCGACCCTAGGCCATTAGGGACCTCGGAGTGGGCACGGTCATGATCAGTAGCTCACCACGAGCACGTTGTGCTTTCTGGTTGGGTCGGTTATGGGGCGGAGGTAGATCGCCGGCGGTGACAACGATGGCGGCGGCGTGAACTTAAGGTACGGCGGTGTTCCGGTGCACAAGCACTTCGGCTACTGCAAAGGATGGGCCGAAGATGATCAGTGAATCAAAGGTAAGCTACGACACCAAAAAGAACAACCCGGGCGACTCTGAGCTATGCTAACCACGGTAGAGTTCACTGCGGTGGCCGACGGCCGGCTATGGAGAAGACGACAGCAAATCAGATGGCTCCGACGATGACAAGCTGCGCACTATGGTTCACTGGAGTCGCAACGGAGTTGCGGAGCTGCAGACAAGACCAATTGAACCGAGGTGTTGTGATGGCTGCGAATTTCAGCGATGAGGGTGGAACGGCCGGCGGTGACAGAGAGAAAGAAAGACGATGAACGGCGGTTGGCTGCGGCTTTTATAGGGAATGGATGGCATGGCGAGTTGGCTCGGACCTTCACGATGGCGGACAGATGGTTGGCAACGCGCATAAGCCGGAGAAGGCGCGGGAATGGCCTCCACCACGCCGGCGACGGCATGGGCAGAGGCAAAGGTGAAGTTCCCCCCCTCTCTGTTACTGTAGCAGCCAGCTCAGATTTTTTATTTTCAAAATTACTTTCAAATTCATATAAAAACTTGAAAAATTTCCAAAATAAGAGTTGTTCAAAATTTTAAACTCTACAACTTTGCTTTTGGGCTCAGTGCCAAATTCCAAATAATTTTGAAATTATATTTTCAAATTTGGAAAAGGGTTTTGAAATTTCTATTTTGCTGATTCAATTTTCAAGCAATTAATTAATGATCTTCTAGCAAACTCTTGATCCAACCAGCAGCTCTATTGCGTAGTATAAAGTTTGTACTTTGATATAGAACAAAAGTTTGGACCTTTTTACTTGCAAAAATTCTAGGAATTAAATTCCCAAATCTGAAATTGAAATTCCAAATCCAACACTTAGAAAATTTTCAGAAGTTGGGATTGCAACTCAATTTCATATTTGGCTCTCACTTTTAATTATTTGAATTAGAAAAATATCTTTAACTGCCATTCAATAATTAATCATGCACTTAGCATTCCAAAAGAGGTTTTAAGATTAAGAATTTATCTACACCCTAATTAATCATTAAATTACTTTAGTGATTACACAAAGCAATTCATGTGAAGCAACACATAACAACCAATGCAACATACTTCACTTGATTAATGCAACTTTTTTTAATTTACTACATATGATACTTGATGCTCAGTATGATGACATGCCAATTTATTTATGCTTAACACCTGAGTGTTACAAGCGGAGCTACGTCCGGGTTCGGAGGAGTCTTGAGGAGGAGTCATCAGAGTTCTGGTATTTGTATCTATTTTTGTAAGACTTATGCTTTAATATATTTATTCTTCTCTGTTTACTTTATGCATTACATTTAATTGGTTAGTATGGTTGTTATACTTTAGCATAGGATCTCCGTCTGTGTCGGGTGCTCTAGTTATAGATCGTGACTAGAGTAGTAATCGGTAGTGTAGACATGGAGTCTAGGCTATAGGTTACCTGAGATTGTGCCCAACTCTTACGGTTAGTTGTGGTAGTCCCAGAGGTGACAGCTCTGTTAGGCCTTCGTATTCCACCACATCGGAGTTGGTGTTTCGTAGAGCTCGTTGGCAACCTTCCCCAACTAGCTTTTTTCCAGTCTTATTCAAGAGTTGGAAAGGTACTGCTGCTCCAAAGTGCTATTGTGTGATTACTATATCTACCCATAAATTAGTTATATAGAACTAAAGTAATAGAGAAGTACTTAGAAACCTTGAGCTCTCCCGTTGTCCTTTCACTTTAGCTATCTACTCTTTTATCATAGAATTCTCCTGTGTGTCTGTGTTATTTACGTATAACTCCTATCATTTATCATTTACCCCTACTCTAGTATAGTTGGTGTACTAAGTTAGTAGATACATGATGGTGAACTATCAATGTCTTTATCCATTGTTTCCCAGTGGTAAAATATAAATAACAATACCTAAAATACCCCGGTAAAATGCTACAATGATTTTCTGTGTGCTTGCAGAATCCTTCATATTTTAGTTGTGCATAAGAAATACCAACAAGCATTTTTGACGCCGTTGCCGGGGAAACAATTGGCGTAAAGATTTTGATACTGATCTTGATATCTGCTAATCTAGTCTGCCACTAGCTTTAGTAGGATTACCCCTGTTTTGTTGAGTTGTGGAATAAGCAGGACATCAATCGTTCCAACCTTATGGCGAAATTCTATAAGAACAAGACATGGAAGATATTGAAGAACTCAGGGTGCCCAAACGTTCATGATCCATCAACACTGGAACCCTGCCATCTCACAGGTTTGTATACACATATATATTATTCTAACCATGTGTAGATTGGAGAAAAGTCGTCGTCACAAGAATTTAAAGTTCATCACATGTGACGAACAAAAGACGTTGTATAACTCATAAATTCCATTGTAAGTCATGGTAGGTATGATCAAGAAAGGTGAGAAAGTTATCCTGTTGCATTTCACTGCATGTTTACTTTGTAAAATTTGATGAGTAGTTATCCTGTTGCATTTCACTGCATGTTTACTTTGAATAATCCATGTATCTACTCCATCTCATATCAAATCCACAACATGTTTAGTTTCTTGCACATATGCATGTCACTTGCATCTCTACTTAAAAATGAGGAAAAAACACCTTACCATGATCATGCTCCTTCATCTCTAACTGAGTATACCTCTATAGTGCTTTCATGCTACCCTTGTTTGCTATTGCATGCTTAGGTTTTAAAGTATTTTTATACACCTTTTAAATTAAGCATGGTGTTTGGTTTAAATTTCTTCCTAAATTAGATTAGATATGGTGTCTAGTTTGATTTTTGAATCACAAGGTGTGCTGAGTTTACTTCTAAAAAGCTTTTAAATTAAGCGTTGTGCTTAGGTTAAAATGCTTTCCTAAATTAAATTAGACGTGGTGTCTAGGTTAATTTTTGAACCAAAAGTATGCTCTAGTAGATACTGGATATTTTGTTAGACTAACCCTTGCAGGAAACTCCTAAATTCAATTCGGATAAGTCAAGTGATAAACTCACATCAGAGATGAATCAAGGCATGTGATGAAGTTCAATAACTTTGCACAAAAAGAAGACACAACTTATTCTCCATGGAAGAGCTGTAAGTATCAAAGTTTATTCACTTAATCTTTTGTCACAAGTTACCTTTGCCTTGAACCATATAAAAGTGTAGCTACCAACAAAATTTGTTAGAAGAAATCTATGCTAAAGTAATCCTAAAAGCCCATTCTTTCATTAGCATAGATGAAATTCGCATGAATTACATGGACCATAACCCACATTCTAAACTTGTTGCAATCCTTCGGGTATGTGTCCACTAATATTTATGCAGGAAAGAAAGAATAAATGTCTGATCGTGGTTCAAAATAAAAAGAAAGGAGAACAAGTGTATAGAAAGGACTAAGATGGAAAGAAATTGATGAAAGAACACTTCAACACTGTTGACATCTATTAATGTATAATTTTTATTAGCAAATATCCCAGTGTCATATATGAATATCTACTAGAATAGGGTTATTACTAATAATTTCCATGAGTTTTGGTGAATTGTATATTTTTTAGGGAATTATCTAGAAAAGCTTAAAAGAAGGATTAAAGTGTGTAATTATCACAAAACTTGATCGCGACAGAAAATATCGCCAACGGGACGTGAGAAGGATCTAGAAGACACCCGAAGCAGCGAGACCGGCAGAGGAGCCCTAGTGGGGCCGGGTGGCCCCAACCCTACGCCGGGCGGCCCCCTATGGCTAGGGTTTGCTTCCCCTTTCTGGAAGCTTCCTCCACCGCCTCCGAGGAGTCATCTCAGCCCCTTGTTAAGTCGGTTTGATCCAACGGCGCGCATTCATCCCACCGGGCTATAAATAAAGGGCCAGATCCCCCTGAGAGGAGGCCAGATCAAGAACTGAAGAGCCAGAGCATTAGATAGATATCCACTAGATCTACGCTAGCAATCAAGATAGAGATTAGAGAGATAGAGTAGAGGAGTAGAGATTCGGAGGAGTTCTCGGCTTGTCGGAGCTTCTTCGTAGCTGTATTCGTCTAGATTCAGCTCCCTCGCCCGGAGCTGCGTTCTGAGGTACTTTTGTATTCGTCATTCTGATTCAAGTAAGCAACTTGTTTTTATTCGTTCTTAAGTTTGTAACTCATATTATATTGAGTACTTTGAATTGGGGTAGCTCCTAGGTCGAAGTAGTGATTCGTAGCATAGACGTGGTGTCTGGACTATGGTTGCTTGTAGATGTCCCTTGATTAGCCAGATAGTGGTAACTCACGAAGGTGACTTTATAGCTTCGTTGAATCCTCTGTAGTCCACTTCCCGTTGATAAGACTGATAGGCTTATAGGTGCTTGCTAGGAGATTACTCTGTTTCTTCTCCTATTCGGGTTACTTGTCCAGTTAGACGATATTATACAAAGCTTACCGGTTGTCAGAACTAGAAGTCATTAGCTATTTCCTCATTCTCAATAATGTCTAGATTATTTGTACCCCTTTAGATTAAGAGTTATAGACTTAGTCATAAATCACTTTGTTCCTTTGGGTTCGATATTAAAACCGGGTTGATCTTGGTGAAGTCTTGATCAAGATATATCCGCGGCGCTTTTGCGGATAATCGATAATAATTACTAATATAGGGTGCAGTTAATTTATACCAACAAGCATTTCTGGCGTCATTGCTTGGGAACGGTTTGCTAATTTTGACTTTAGTCTATCTTAATCTATTATTATTCTTTTATCTTAAAAAAATAAAAAAATAATAAAAATAATATATAAATATATAATATTATGTATGGAATACGAATCTCAACTTTCATATCAATACGGAGCACCGTCGGGATCGTATCTCCAGCCAAAAGAATCATCTAAGCCAATTACATCATCTGGCTATGAACTACGTCCGGGATTAATCAAATTAGTTCAGGAACATAATTTTTCTGGTAATTCTAGCGAAAACCCCTATTCCCATTTAACTGATTTTGAACAAACATGTTCATGTCTAAGTATTAAGGGCATGGCTGATGATACTTTAAGATGGAAACTCTTTCCGTTTTTATTAACGGGACGAGCTAAGAAATGGTAAAATCGCCATGTTGGGAGTAGTCAAGGAGATTGGGAAATATTACGGAAAAATTTTTGTCTTAAATTTTTCCCTATAGAAAAAGTCACTAAACTTCGTTTTGAAATTATAGGATTTAAACAATTAGATAATAAATCGCTAGGCAAGGCTTGGGATCGTTTTAATGGCTTTGTGAATTCTGGACCTAATCTTGCTTTACCAAAACCTATGCTTTTACAACATTTCTTTTTAGGCCTTGATGACAAAAATAAGGAATACCTTAATTTGGCCACGGGTGGAGCATTTATGCATATTACTGCTGATCATGCTAAAACCATTCTTACTAATATCTTAAATGACCTTCCCGAAGAAAAAGAAGAGTTGTTAGAAGAAGAATCCCATTAGTTGAAAATGAACTTTTGTCTAATTCATCTCAACCTTTAGTTGATTAGCACCTGAACTAGCTAATGAGAAAGAGATAACTCCAATTCTGAATGGATGTCTAAAATTGAGGATGAGTTTTTTGATAATTATGAAAATACTATATTTTATCATAAGATTATTCAACCTCAACAATCTAGAAATTTTGATCCAAATCTTTCACATCCCGATGATTTAAAATTTCTTAGAGAAATGATAAGAGAACTAATTTTTATTTTGGATGATGAGTGGTTGATAGAATCGAGCAGTCTCAGGATGTAATTCGCCTTAATTCTCCCACTGTCACTATAAAATTGCAAGTAGATACATATCCATTTGAGGCTTTATATGACCCAGTTGTAGGAGTCAATATTATATCTTATATATTTGCCAAAGAATTCTTAAAAGGTATACCATTAATTCCTACAGATAAATTATTAAAAAACTGTTCAGGACACATTATTCCTAGCTTAGGAGTTCTAAGTGCACTTTCTATTGTTATTAATGATTTTTGAATTTTGCTGAATTTTTATATTTTTGATGTTTAGGATTTTAACGTAATGATTGGACTACCAATGATAAAACTTCTTCAAGAAGGTCGCAAAGGTAAATTAGACATTAAATTTGGGAAAGGATTTAGTTTTTCAATACCTATAACGCATTCAGTAAAATTTAAAGCAGAACCCCTTCCCGAAGTATATCCAGTAGAAGAGGTTAGAGCCATTGAATTTGATGAATTTATTGAACCTAATTTAGAGGATGATACTCAGTTCTTCATTAATAAAGAGGAGGAGGACCCTATTGATCCTGAACCTCTTGATGAATTGCTAGAGCCGTCTAAAACTCCTATTGAGCTTAAGCCATTACCTTACGGTCTTAAGTATGTTTTTTTCTGAATAATGATCAAAATTATTCGGTGATTATTAGTGATAAACTCTCGATGAAGAATCTTATAGATTAATTATTGTTTTAGAAAAACATCGTCTTTGCTTTTGGTTATTCACTCCAAGACCTTAAGGGGATCGGGCCTGTCTGTGCACTCATCGTATACCAACCAATCCCGAAATTACACCTTCAAGAGAGCCTCAGCGTAGACTCTAAAATGCGATGAGAGAAGTTGTGAAGAAAGAGGTCTTAAAACTTTTGTATGCAGGAATTATATATCCTATACCGCATAGTGAGTGGGTAAGCCCTGTGCAAGTTTGTCGGGGACCAAAATAAGGCCCCCTTAAGGAAAGCCCAACAAACGCAAACCTTGGCCCAACAGGCCTCCCACTACTCTATGCGGGCCGTGGCTCGGGGCACCGGAGCAAGCGCCACGGCCTCTAGCCCATCCGAGCTTACCCCGCTAAGGGTTCGGGCGGGAGCCAATTCTCGCCTCGCCAGAGCCCCGAGCCCCCCCGGGGGCCTCGGACGAACTTCCATTTTCCGCCTCGCCCGAGCCCTTAGCGTCAGGGCCTCGGACGAGCCTCCAGCTTCCGTCCCGCCCGAGCCCTTGGCGACCAGGCCTCGGACGGGATGCACCGCCCAGGGTCAAAGCCGTACCACTGATTTGACGCATATCCACCACCCGTCCTCATCCCGTGTCAGGAGCGACCCAAGCCCTGACGGGGGATGGGCGTCGTCCCGTCGCGACCCACGCCGGTGATCATGCTTACGCGATCCCCACAGTGAAGGCCACTGTGGAACGCTGTGCTGCCTAACCTCTCTGCCAAGTCCCATCGCCGGAACTCCGGCGCCATCCGCCACGCTGAGCGGCGACGGCCCGGCGTCACCCCGTGCGGGAGTAGACTGGGCGCCCCCTCCAGTCAACTAACAGTCCACCCCATGAGCTCTGAGCTCAGGATGGGCGACCACTGCGCCGACGACCGTCCGTAGCTGTTCCAACCACTCCCCGTACGGCGATAAGCTCCGAGGCCTCCCGAGCCTCGGATTCCAGGCGGGTCAATGCTACAGCAAGCTACAGGGATCCACCATCCCCTCCATCACGCTCCGCCAACTCCAAGCAGGGACGTCCGTCATTCCGGCCCACAGTGCCGGGGAGGCGACGTCGCCTTTGCCTAAATCACGATCCCGGACAGCCTGCCCATTCCAAGGCCTCGGGCGATGGAGGACAGAAGCCCACGACCTCGCCACGAACACGACCATCTCTTGTAAGGACCTGCCCTCCCCTTACAGCTATAAAAGGGGGGAGGCAGGAGTCCATAGGCAGGAAGGGGGGCACACGAGCCCGATATTGGCACTCCACTCAATCACCCATGAGACTTGGGACCCTGTCCCTCTCTTATTGCTTGTACTCCCTACCTACGAGCACCTCGGTGCAAGATAATACAAGAACTCCTCACCCCCACTGGACGTAGGGCCTTCTCTTGCCCGAACCAGTATAAATCCTTGTGTCCATCTTGCACACCACCCGGAGTTGGGAGCACGCACCATAAAATCACTCGTTGGTGCTAGGGCCACCAGTTCTAGCACCGACAGTTGGCGCGCCAGGTAGGGGGCTCAGGCGTGTTTCGCTTCTCTTCCCGCCAAAACTCCGGATGGCCAGTAGCCGTGACCACGCCTCGTGGGGGCTTCCTAGCCCCAACTCTTCTCCACCCCAGCCGCTGGAGCCGGGGACCCTGATCTGGTTTGGAGAGCTTGAGTTCGTGTAGACTGGAGTCCGATGCGATATGGAGCTCCTCCCGGCCCGAGGCTCGGTGACCTCTCGACGAGGCCCCGGTGGACCCTTCACCGGCCGGGCGGGGAGGCACCGTGGCACCCGCGCCGCCGACGCAGCGGGCTCGCCACGACGCCGGACTGGAGGAGGACTTCGCGGGCGCTGCAGGTGGGCGACGCCTCCCGTAGGGAAGCTTAGCCGCCACCCTCACCACGCCAACCGTTCGGCATGGCCAATGCTGCCGCTACGAGCGCGGCATTGGTCTCCGCCGCCATGGGAGCCCGGAGGAGGCGTCCACGTCGCAGGCGGCGCTCTACGGAGCACCCCAGCACGGATATCCCTGACGGATCTGTCCACGCCTACGAGGAGTACGTCGGGCGCAGGGCGGAGTGGTGCGGCCCGAGCGCGCGCTACGTCCACCCAATCCGGTGCTACCTCGAGGACACAGATCCCAGGGGGCTCATCCCGGAGCACGCCTTCGCTTTCGGCTACCCCGACTCCGACTCCCCGGACGACATGCACGATCCGACGCGCGAATGCTACCACATGGAGGTCGAGGAACTTGGCACCGGTGCCAACGACAAGTGATGACGATGACTGGGACCGTGATCCTAGGCACACCGTCAGCCCGCCCCGGCGGTTGCAACCCCGGGGGATCCGGGTGCTTCTCGTCCGCCGGGGCCAGAGCGGCGGACCCCGCCCGCCCGCAACCACCTCCGGGGCGGAGGACCCGGCAGCCCACGCCTCGGGAGCGATGTCGACCCACCATCGAGCAGATCCGCGACCTCAGGGCTAAGCTAGACCACGACCGTCTTTAGCTATGGCAGAAGATAGACACGCTTGAGCAAGGCCACCGCGTGGCGCACAACCCGAGCCCCACGGCACGGCAGCACGCCCGTGACGTCCACCAGAGGATCGTCAATGACGAAAGAGGCGAGCATCCTCCCGTCTTCCGGCGACGAGCGAATGTTGCATTTGCGGCCTGCTCCTCCGAGCGATGCCAGAGCCTTCCACCCCGGAGGGGCGCCGCATCCGCGACGAGGTGCGGAGCTACATCGAGACCGCCGCAGCCCAGCAGGCTGAGAGGTCAGCCTCACGCCTTCACGCTCAGAAGGACGAGGAGCCCGAGGGTGCCCCCCGGAGGAGCGCGAGGCCTCGGATCCACACTGGATCCTTCGCGAAGGCCAGCTCGCGAGCGCATCCGGGACAACCGCGGTAGCCTCAACGACGGCGACAGCGCGCAACATCGTGAGGAGGCACGGGGCGCGGACGAGCGTGACCGCCCGGCCGCCAGGGGGCGGCGCAATAGCGGCGAGGACCGCGGCGGCGTGGGCCCCAGGGGCCTCGCGCCTTGGCCGGGAGATCCGCGGCCTTCGGTTCCCCTTTCGGTTCCGGCAGCCCGCCAACCTCACCAAGTACCCAAGAGAGACGAACCCCGAGGTCTGGCTCAACGACTACCGCCTGGCCTGCCAGCTGGGCGGGGCGGACAACGACAGGCTCATCATTCGCAACCTTCCTCTCCACAGGCGGCGCCCGCTTGGACTGGCTGGAGCACCTTCCCGCCCGCACGATCTTAGGCGGGGCGACCTGGTCAAGGTCTTTGTGGGGAACTTCGGGGGGCACATACGTACGCCTCGGGAACTCTGGGATCTCTCCGCCGCCGCCGAAGCCCGACGAGTCATTCCGTGACTTCATCCGCCGCTTCTCCAAGAAGTGCACCGAGCTGCCCAACGTAGCCGGCACCGCCATCATCAGCGCGTTCCTAGACGGAACGACCTGCAAGGAGCTGGTCCATGAGCTGGGCCGAAAGATGCCTTCCACTGCCAACGAGCTGTTCGAGGTGGCAACGAACTTCGCCTCCGGCGAGGAGGCAGTGGGAGCCATTTTCCACGGCGCCAACGACAAAGGGAAGCGGAAGGACGAAGGAGCCGAGGGAGCAGCAGCCCGCAACCCCAAGAAGAACAGGAGGGGCAAGCGGAAGGGGAGGAAAGGCAAGAAGCTTGCTAACGAAGCCGGCGAGGTCCTCAACAACGCTTGGGACATCCAACAGCTACGTCGCTTTTACCCTTAGAATTCTCAAGCATTGTACATATGTTTTGTATCTCTTGCTAAAGAAAAACTAAGTCCTTGGGCGTTTACCCGAGTCGTAAAAATTTGTCCTCGATAGGACTCAGCGAGACTTGGTTTTGGCTCACCAAAACCAAGCCTCCCTCGGGGGCTAGAAAGGGGGGAACCCCCTCCTGGAAAGCACCCCTCAAAAATCTTTTTTCGCATTCCTAGCTATTCTTCGTAGACTCTGCATTCCCAAAGTCCTCGTGTACTTAGGAAAAGGCACGGCTGACATCATCCCAAGGCCGAGGACGGCCGAGCTGCGAGGCTACCTACGCCCGAGCGCTATGGCGCCTCCGCTCGCTGCCCTCAGCCAAAGGACGGCCACGAGTGCCGCGGGAGGTCACTCCTTACGAGAAGGCAACAAGGCCGTGACAACTACTCACGCAGCCCTTACCTTCGGTTAAAAAGCGACCCTTGGCTGCAGAGCATCCCTGCAAAACTAAGTAACGAGTGCGAACAAAAGGGGAACGCGGAGATAGCGAAAAAGCCAGCACGAAAACATAAGGCCTCGACGGGCCGACTGACACAGAGTGTTTCATGAGCACAAGTCAACATAATTTTCTATTTACATGGGCACTCGAGCCCAACTTGCAGGGTCTACTGGGGGGCGTCCTGCCCAGCAGCATCCACGGCCTCGGCGTCTCCGGCGCTGGTGTCCACAGTTTCGGTGGCTACGGCCTCGGGGGCCACGGCACCAGTGCCCGCGGCCCCAATAGCCACGACCTCGACGTCCGCAGCCTCGGCATCGCCAGCTTCCTCCGGAGGAGTGGAGACAACGGCGGCCGCGAGGATGTTCGCCCGGTAGCGGCAGGCCCCGCTCGCCTCCGCCTCCTCAACGAGCTGGGCAAGCACCTCGCCCTCGTGACCCATCTCCTCCTCGGCCACGACGAGTCCCTCGGCGATTCGAGGGAGGTCGAGCTGGTAGTGGGACATCGTTAGCGCGAGCGTGTGCGACACGCCGACTCGGAGGGCCTCCAGCGCGCGCGCCTCCATCGCTGCGGCACCGTTGCCAGCCGCGACGCCAGGTTGCTTCCGCCGGCATCCCCCGCCTCTACCACAGCACAGACAGCCGTGGCCTCGCGCGTCAAGATGTTGAGCTCACCCTGCGCGGAGTCGTAGGCAGCCTGCGACGTGGTGAGGCTTTCCTCTAGCTCCGTCACCCTGCCCTGCAGGCCTGCAACAACCCGAGAGTTAGGCTCTCAGATGATGTAACACAGGCACGAAGAGCGATCGCGGCGTTTACCTTGCAGCTGGTTGCGGAGGGTCGTGGCCTCGGAGATCCCCTGCATAACTGCGTCCTTCAGCTTGGAGTACTCTCCGGCCAGGACAATATGCTTAGCCTCGGAGGTCTTCAGCTTCTCGGACAGGGTCTTGATGGAGTCCGCCGAGCGGGAGGCCTCGACGACCATCGCCTCCTTCTCGGCTCGGAGCTAGTCGAGGCTTCTGGCGAGACCCGCTGCGACCTCCTTGGAAGTAGCGGCATCCTCCTTGTAATCCAAGGCCTCGGTCTCCAGCTCGGAGACGAGAAGGCAGAGCTTCTCGAGCTCGGCATCCCTCTCCGACAGCGTCGTCGTCAGCTGAGCCGCCAGGCCCTTCTGCTGAAGGTACTGGTCGTGGAGGCCGGCCGACGCGCGGAGGAACCCCGACTTCTCGCTCGACGTCTGCGCCAACTCGCAACACACACTCTCTTCCGGTCGATCCTTTGGAAAGAGGCTTCGAGGAAAGGGGGGCTGGGCGTCACCTACCGAAGCGGGGGAGCTCGGCACGCCCGACACGATGGTGCAGGCGGCCTCCTCGTAGCGGTCGGCGCAATTCGACACGCTCACCCAGATCCTCCCCTCCTTGACGTCGTCTGGCGCAAAGGCCCCCTCCTCTCCAAGGCCTGCCGCTCCTTCCGGCGGCTGCTCTGCCGTCTCGAGCTTCGCGGCGTCGCCGGCCCCGGGGACGGCCGACTCTCCGACCTCGGTGGGCTCTTTGGTGGGCGGCTCGTCGGGGCCGCTCCGGCCGGCGACTTCCACCTCGGTGGCCACGACTTGGCGAGGACCGGAGGCTGGTTCCGCCTCGGGCGTGGCCACATCGGCGATAGCAACCACCTTGGGCTCCTCCACCGTCCCTCGGGTGGCACCGAGGATTCCGCCCTGGCCGACATGGCCGGGATCACCACCGGCCTCCTCGGCAGGTGCCTCCGCCGTCTTGGGAGGCGTCAAAAGGCGGCCCTTCGACCAATGGCGCCACGGTCGCGCCCTCGGTCCCCCCCGGGACGCTGCGCCGCCTCTGCCTCCATCGCCGAGGGCTGCTCCGCGGTTGGCAGCACCTCGGCGTCCCTCTCCCTCTCCTCGGTCCCGGCCGCCGCCCGGGGCGGAACCAAAACTTGCGCCCCCCCCCCCCTTCACCGCTTCCGAGGGCGAGTGGCACCACGTCCACGCGGCCTGGCGCTTCAGGCTGCAAATGGAGACAAGGTAAAGTTAGCGAGGCGGGAAAGAGGCGGACATCAAAACCAACGACAAGGCGTGAACACCACTTACCCGCGCACTTTAATCTTGGCGCCGGACCGGGACCCTCCTGAGGACGGGTGTGTCGAGCGCCCAGCCGAGACCATGCGCTTTCGAGGCGTCTGCCTGCGGCCCTCCGGCCCGCTCTTAGCCGACGCAGCTGCTGCGGGGGCGGGCCTCGGGGGGGGAGGGCTCGGCAATCTTCTTCCCCCGCGGCGTCGCGCCTCCCTCCCGGGGGACGCCCGGCCTTTGGGCGTCAGCGGCCCCAAGACCGGCGACGCCGGAGAGGCCGCCCCCGGCGGTGCCGGACGCCTGCGCCATCGGCGAGCTGCCGCCCGCTGGGCGCGCGGCGTCACCTCCAGGGATTCAACCCCAGGCAACGGCTCAGCTTGTCCTCGTCCCATTCCACCTCGCCGCCGTCGTCGTCACCATACTCGGTGGTGTCGACGGCGTGTCTTCCCCGCGGGAGACCTTCCTACTCTGGCGCCGCCCCTTGCCAGAGGCAGTCCTCCTTCTCCTTACGCTTGCGGGCATTCGCCCCGCGGCACTCTCCTTTCCCTCCTCTGCGCCTCCGCGCGGTCGCGGTTGGCCTTCTTCTCCGCGGCAATCGGGGGCTTCGATGCCCTCATCTTCCCCGAGAGCCCTGCGGCGATCACCGGGGTTAGCATGGGGAAGAAGGACAAGAACGGAGCTCGCGTCGGGACAGAGGAGCGAGGCTTACAGGGGATGTACCCCTTCTCCGGCCGCATAACGACCACGAACAGCTGCGAGTTCTCCACCCGACGCCGCTGCTTCGTCGGTCGAGGACCGGCATAGCCCAGTCCTCGGCCGCCATCCGAATGCCCACGCCAGCGCTGCCGGCCCGCATGTCATACAGCGCGTACCGGCGATGCATGGCACCCGCCCGCTTGTGGAAGCCGGCAATCACCGCCCGAGGCGTCCAACCCCGCTTTGGTCGGCGGCGCCAAGGCGGAGAATACCTTCCTCGGAAGGGGGGTCACCCTCTCGGCGATCAGCTCCTTCCGCCCACGGACGGCGGCTCGGTCGAACACCTTCCCGGTGTAGGCGGGCAGGAGGTCGTTGTCGTTGCAAAGGTAGAACCACTTGCTGTGCCCGGCCCGCGGTTCGAGGTGGCGAGCTTCGCCGGGGTGTAATCCCGTGGTGCTTTGACGCCCAGCTACAGCGTGCAGCTACCGACCCAGACCGCCAAACCTCTTCCCCTTCTCCTTCTCCTTCTCCTTCCCTTCTCCTTCTCCGCCCTCGGCGAACTTCGAAAACGGGGTGGCCTCGAAGAAGTACAGCCACGAGGTCCGGTGGGCGTCGATGCCGAGGTAGCCCTCGCCTGCGCCACCACAGACCGCCGCGCGTGCGAGATACGTTAGGGGGCGAGGTTGTGGAGCTCAGGCCGTGGTACTCCAGGGAGCGCCCGCGGGCGCCCACCGGCATCGAACCGCGCTCGTGGAACGGCGTGAAGCACGACGTACCCGGTGGAGGGCGCGGGTACTGATGGTCCGGCGACGGCACGATCCACTCCGGCTGCTGGATGTCGGTCCGGACGCGCAGGAGCCCCTTCTCACACAACGCCGCCAGCTCCGCCTCCGTCACGGAGCATGACTCCCAGTCCGCCGTGCCGACGACATCGGCCTTAGGCGCCATTGGGGAAGCGAGGGGCGAGCTAGGAAGACGGCGTGGGAAGCTTCTCTCTCCTCTCTCTCTCCGGTGAGCTCGAGCTTTCTCTCTGGCGGCGGAAAGGGCAAGGGCAAAGAGCAGCAGCAGGTGTGAGAGGAAGGCCAACGCGGCCGCCGCGCAGGTATTTATACCCGACACGCTCCCCTTCTTTGCGTTAAATGTGTATCGGCCCACGATGCGCCTACTCGATGCGCCGCCCAAAGCGACGCGCGCCGGCGGCCGCAGCCACACAGGCTTGGCGCACCACGCGTTACGGCACCCCCCACAAAGGATCCAGTCCGCAGAGCCCGGGGCCTGCCACCACGCGTGGCCACCCGAGGCCGCAGCGCCGCCATCACATCCCATGTGGGACTCACAAGCACGCGCACGGCAAGCTGCCACGACGGGGGAAGTGGGGCCCGCCACCGCTGCGGCGCTCCACATCCACGCTGGCCGCCTGAAAAGAGCGTGCCCGCCCCACGACGGGGCGAAACAGGGTTTTCCTTCTCCACGAAGGAGCCTGGGCGACGGCCCGTTTACGGTCCAGAGGTACGTGGGCTGGCCCATCTCGGGGTTCGACAGCCACCTCAGGGCAACAGAGTCAGGGGCAGCTCGGACGGCCTCATACACAGCCTGGCCCCGCGCAAGCGGGGGCCGTCCTTGCAACATCCGAGGCCAGCGTGGCAACCAGAGTTAGGGGGATCCCGCGTGGGAGAGCACCGAGCCCTCGAGACCCGGCGGACGGGACCCGAGCCCCGCCTCGGGCATATCGTGTAGGCTCTTATGAACCGCGCCTCGGGCCTAACCCCAACCCCTAACGAACGGGCACAGGCGGTTCACTTGGATCCTCCGTTAACAGCTCACGGACCTAGTCGTGTTCGACACTCGCCGATGATAGCACGACATTTAAGTCCACCCTTCTCCCTGCGGAAGGGACGCCGAGGTGCGTAAAAAAAACGGCGGAGCACCAATCGAGTTCCCCTCGTCATTACGAGGGTTCGGGGGCATCCCAACGCGCGTGAACCGGTTCGGGAAAGCATCCAAAAAACTTAGCTGAGCCCCGGACGAGCCGACGGGCCCGGGGGCTCGGAAGACGGATCGTTGTCCACTAAAACACGCTGGCGCAAGCCCCGGGACGAAGTGTTCTCACTCCTCCGAGGCCTCGGGGCTACACTGGGCGGGTGCGCTCGCCCCCCCACCGAAAGCACGGCTCCCGGGACGGCCTCAAACCACACCGTGCGAGCTAAGTACAAGCCCTCGAAGGAGCCCCCAAACTCCTCCGAGGCCTCGGGGGCTACACCCACCGGGTGCGCTAGCGCGCACCCTGCGGAAGGTGTCGATAGCAACCGGGGAAGCACGACCTCAGCCTCTGAACGAGTGCTCCCACTCCTTCAGAGGCTCGGGGGCTACTGTCGGGGACCAAAATAAGGCCCCCTTAAGGAAAGCCCAACAAACGCAAACCTTGGCCCAACAGGCCTCCCACTACTCTATTCGGGCCGCGGCTCCGGCACCGGAGCAAGCGCCACGACCTCTAGCCCATCCGAGCTTACCCCGCTAAGGGTTCGAGCGGAAGCCAATTCTCCACCTCGCCCGAGCCTCCAGCGCCAGGGCCTCGGACAAACTTCCATTTTCCGCCTCACCCGAGCCCTCGGCAGGCCCGGGGACGAGCCTCCGGCTTCCGTCCCGCCCGAGCCCTTGGCGACCAGGCCTCGGGCGGGGCCGCACCGCCCGAGGTCAAAGCCGTACCAGCGATTTGGCGCATATCCACCACCCTTCCTCATCCCATGTCGGGGGCGACCCACGCCACGGCGGGGGGATGGCGTCGTCCCCGTCGTGACCACGCCGGTGACCATGCTTACGCGATTCATTGTCTTTGCCTAACCTCTGCCCAGGTCCCATCGCCCGAAACTCCGAGGCGCCATCCGCCATGCCTGAACGGCGACGCCCCGACGTCACCCCGTCGTGGGGAGTAGGCTGGGCGCCCCCTCCGGTCAACCAACAGTCCACCCCGTGAGCTCGAGCCCGGGATGGGCGACCAACTGCGCCGGCGACCGTCCGTAGGCTGTTCCAACCACTCCCCGTGCGGCGATAAGCTCCGAGGCCTCCCGAGCCTCGGATTCCAGGCGGGTCAATGCTACAGCAAGCTACAGGGCTCCACCGTCCCCTCCATCACGCTTCGCCAACTCCAAGCAGGGACGTCCGTCATTCCGGCCCACAGTGCCGGGGAGACGACGTCACACTGCCTCGTCATGATCCTGGACACCTGCCCATTCCAAGGCCTCGGGCGATGGAGGACAGAAGCCCACGACCTCGCCACGAACATGACCACCTCTTGTAAGGACCTGCCCTCCCCTTACAGCTATAAAAGGGGGAGGCAGGAGTCCGTAGGCAGGAAGGGGGCACACGAGCCCGATATTGGCACTCCACTCAATCACCCACGAGACTTGGGACCCTGTCCCTCTCTCATTGCTTGTACTCCCTACCTACGAGCACCTCGGTGCAAGATAATACAGGAACTCCTCACCCCCACTGGAAGTAGGGCCTTCTCTTGCCCGAACCAGTATAAATCCTTGTGTCCATCTTGCACACCTTAAGCTTTTACTTTTAAAACATAATTTTTCCTTTTGGTTTAGACAAAAACTACTCTTAACTTCTCTTCAAACTTACCCATTTTACCTTTAACTATGGAGCTTTTTACAATTTGTGCATAAATCTTGAGCAATCGAAGATAGAACAATCAAGTCAAGCACTATGTCTCAAATTCTTTTACAAGCACTAATATTCCAGAAGTTTTATAAATTTTCGCAATAAAACTAGAGTTTAATTGTATGATACCCTCAAGTCTCCAATGTATGTGGTATTTATGGTTCTCTTTACATTAATGATGTTATGCCTTTCCTACAACTAAGTATTTTATGCTGGTGCTCATAGGAGGCAAATAACAAGGATGAACATACTTGCAATTCATATTGTAAAGTCAAACAATGGATCCATAGAGAATCAAGGCATTCAATCAAATCAAGATGTGATGTGTGTGGAATATGATGGATAGGTGCATATATGGTATTTAGTGGCTAATTTAATTTAATACTTTTGCTCTTTAAAAAAATAATCTTCTTCCTTAGAACTCTTTTCTGGAAACATGGGCTATCTTTATTCTCTTTTCTTTTTTTTTTTTTTTTTTTTTTTTTTTAATTTGGGAGGCGGGCATCTATAAACCCATTGTTTTAATGCTGGGACACTTGTCCATCTTTTACCTCCCTTTTTTCACATTGCATAGCCACATGTACCTTTGAATATAAATAATTGAGAGATAATGATAAGAACTTAGAGCACTAAATGGGCCCTAGTGTATTTTTTAGGTGTTTACCCCAATGTAGGAGAAAAAATTTTTTTAGTCGGATCTGTATTTAAAATAACTGCGCTATATCCCAAGAGTAATGCATGTGGGTGGAGCGCGTGAGTTATCTTGATTTTGAAAAACTCATTCTCATAAGGTATATTCAAAGGTTGATTAAACTCAAAAAAAAAAGTAGCATAAATGTGCAAAGGTTTTTCCTAATTTAAATGTATCATATATGGCTTTTGGTAGGAATTTAATTTTGTCATACAAGAGCTCATCATGTAAAATTTTAGGTTTTCAAAATAAATCTCTTAACTTAGTAATAGAATAAGAATAAGATAAATAGTAGCTTAGACCTTCATGTATCATTATCGATCAATTATATTTAGACTTTTTAGCTCGCCATGCCTCCAATAAATTTTAGGTTCGTAGTAAATTTTATATCAAAGTAGTCTTGTCTAAACTAAGAATCCATGGTTAAAAACTAGACACTTGAAAGTGGGAATTTATAGTAGAGAAACTCTTCATCATTATCACTTTAAAAGGTGATTAGAGAGAGAGTTTTTTAAACCATAGCTAATAAAAATAAAATTAATAAAGTAAAGACATACCCTTAATCACGATGATAAATGTGGGTGTGCCTCCCAAGCTTAATCCCTTCGATCGCATCGCTCCTCTCATGTGTCCAATATTTGTGTTTTTCTTTAATTAAGAGGAGCCTTCATGTTTACATATTTTTTGCATTTTTAAATTTTCCTATGATACTATTGTAAACCTTCATGTGCTCAGCATATTTTTAGTATTTTATGACTATATAAAGTAGGACTCGATAATCGCTTGTGCAGGTATAGTTTCCTGACAATCCTAGCTGCTCCTCCCCAAGCTAGATGTTTGCAATTTTGGTGTTAATGATCTTAGAATGAGGTAATCAAAGAGCGGTCTAAGAGGATGCCACCATAGGACTTCCCTGTTTGCACAAAGAAATTCCTGCATAATTATACTCCAACAAAGAAACCAAAACTCGAGGCTCGAATTTAATAATAGGTTAGTGGTCAACCAATAAGTAATTGATTATTCCTGAGTTGATTTTTGAATTGACAGGTTCTAGCAGATTCTCCCTTTTTTTTTTGAATTTTCTATTTTAATTATATAGAAATTAAATATGAGTGCATGATATATAGTTCTATTATTTTTTATGCCTCCCACATAGAATATTTATTCTTATGGGCTTTGGTTTTTTTTCATAATGCAAGAAATAAACATAGCAAATTGGCCGCTAATACTACTAATTATTATTATTATTATTATTTATACTACCACATGTAAATATTCCAAAGATTTACCATAAGTTTATTCATGTATTTCAATATTTTATGATGCAAAGTAAATGCAGCAATAAAGATTTTTATTTTCTTTTTATATTTATGAAGATGAATATGGGTTAAAGTAAAATTATTAATATAGATAGAAATACTAATTAGATAACTAACATATTACCTTTATGGCAAGGGGAAATTTTAAGCTTTGTCGACGTAAAACTTGTTCTTTTCCACTTTTTGTATATTCTCCATCTTGAGAGATGGAGGTTATGTGATGTTGCATACCTTTAGTGATGACGATGTCATTTTTGTTCTTTGATTTGACCAATAGGTTGAAGTAGAGCTTTTAATTATGGTCGGGCAAAGATCCTTGCTCAATGTACATAAAATCGGCAGAACCCCTCACTTGTAGATTTAATAAATTTTTCTCGATGTGTTGTCCGCTTTAAAACCAAGGCGGTAGATCAGTGTGCATGGGTTCCGCCGGGTGGTAAAACACCAACAAAACCAAATCTATTTCTTTTATTTATTTTTCTCTATCCTTGTGGCACATTGAACAAGATAAAGTTGGTGTTACATAAATTATTTATTTATGCCATAAGTGTAGGATCAAAAGATTAAGCATTTAATGTTGCAATTAAGTTCTCATGGTAGAAAAGAATAAATTGTTTTTAACCAATGGAAGGATTGTCCATCTTCCCAAGATCTAAATAGATAATATTTTAGCTTGTTTGGTTAAGACTAAGATTATAAGAACGGTGCCATGAATAATATTAAAAGACAGATCATGTTGAGTTAATTAGGTTAATCAATTAAAATTGTAACCCCCAACATGTTTGTGTTTTAATTTCTATGTGAACATCAAGATCAAGAGAAGAGCAAAGTGGACCACTTACCTTAAAAATATTACCTT